>JAQMYL010000036.1:32226410-32238027 GCA_030014365.1 Clarias pachynema
CCGGCTGAATGGTAGTAAGCAGCCTTAATGTGGGAGCCCCCCCCTAGCGACGGGGAGGAATTGGACACGATTAGATTGGGGAGAAAATCGGGGTCAAAAGAATTGGACAGACTAAATTTATAAAAAATAAATAAAGGATTAGGATTATTCACCATCGGGACATCTTTACAGTACAGGACATTTTCTATCATCCTGCTTCCGCACTGATTCATTGAAACCAGTGAGGCCGACTAATTTCTCCTGCATGCCCGTACAATAACGCACTTTTTAGACATTTTATACATTCACTTAAGAGGATAAAGCGGTACAGTATAGAAGATGAAGATACATTCACTTATACACTGAAAATATTTTTTAGAATTGTAAATATTGATATCTGCAATGTACAGGACAGCTATGTGGGCTACTTCCGCGATTTGTTTGCATCTACGAATGTTTGTAGATCCGTGTTAAATTCATATCAGCAAAAATCCATAACTAGAATGTTCGTAAGTTGGGGACTTGCTTACATATACTATGCGAGGAGTTCAAGTCAAACTGGAACTATTCATTGCACAGAATAACAAAACAGAAGAACTTATGAGAGTTAAAGCTATCCTTTATTTCTCTATATAATCTCCTGCTACACTAGTGCACTTTTCCCAGTGTTTCACTAGTGCTTGGATACCATCAAGGTAGAAAGTTTTCTCAGTATTCCATAACCATGATCAAATTGCCTGCTTCACGTCTGAAATGCTGGCCTCCCAGATACTCCTTTAATATCCCTTTCCTTTAATAGAAAAACGGCCAGGGCTAGATAGGGTTATGGTATATCTGGAGCGTGGTCCAAGAATGCTGAACATGGGGCATGAATACCCCACGATAGGATGCTAGTTTATTACAGAGCACAGCTAGCACATGTGACAGTCAAAGATTTGTGAGGATTGTAGTGTTCAAATAGTCCTCCAGGTCCTGGCAACAGTCGGAGTAAGCAGCAAGAATAGTATTGGTGATGATGATTGATGGCTCTTCAGCGGTACACAGTAAGACATATGCTATTCAGAGCATACACTCTACAACTGAATCTTTAATTCAGGTACATATTTATGAACAAAGGTATAATGGATGTGGTTGGGGAGGGTAATGCAACTGACTATGCATAGAGGGATCCTCACGGGGCTAGGGCTGAAAACCTGTTTAAGAAAAGCTGAAGGAAATCAAAAGCTTATTTGGAACAGCAATGTTCATGAACTAGTGTTTATATTTCTTTGCAATTCATCTGTTATTCCCTTTGGCAAAGTTTTCAGGAGTGGTAACAGAATCCTTAAATGTATTTTAGTTTGTTACCTTGGTCAGGGTTACAATGGAGCAGAAGTCTATCCTGGGAATACTCAATACGCTTACATGCACAGTTAACTTGAATTGTTGTTATAGCTTCTTATAGTCAAGCTATTTTTATAGCTCAACTAGGCTATTTAATAGGCCTTCTTTCCTTGTCCCATTATACAAGCATGGAAGGGGAATCAATTTATTAGCCAAAGTATGTCGAACTCCACTATGATAGGTGGCGATATTCCCACTTTTCGCTTGTTAGTAGAGGACCTTTTTCAAACAATCGACAAATATACAGTATCTGCGTTCCATTCCGAAGTGTACTTCACAGGGTGCTCCCTACTTCCTGCTCCTTTTGCAGGGAATGTCAGGGAAGGGAACTTTCCTCGACAAAACTCCACCATTCAGAACACACTGCGCAGACGTCACTTCCTCCGTGTGTTACCATGGTAACGCTAAAACCTCAGATACCTGTTGCTGCTGCTGTCGACATAGACTATAGACATTAAATATTGAATATTTAATGAAACAAAAACTGATACCATTATAAAACATATAAAACATATGCTATTTAAACATGTGTACTTTGTAAATAAATTACTGATTAATAATAATAATAAGAATAAACAATTAAAGACGAATAGAGTTTTACTTTTTTTTTTTTTTTTTACAAATTACTAGCCTATATAATACTACAGATTTCTTGATTGTAAATTATTGTTTACAATAATAATGATAATAAATATATAAACCCTGTTTCAAGCTTAATTTTTTACACGCTTTAGTGGGACACAATGACTTATGGGATATTTTTTATTGGGACGTTGTTCAGTTGTTCCCTACACCATTTGCAGTTCCCTTTGAACTTAACATTTTCGTCCCTTGTGGCTTGGAATCACACCTAACATGGCTGAACACCCTGTGAGGTATACTTCGCAGGGTACTTCAGGCCGATTGGAACGCACCTCAAGTTAGCGAGCAGCAAACTGGTAGTATATTGAGCGGTTAAAACATGGTCAACTTTACATGTACTGTACATGCTGTGTATTTTACTTTCTGTACAAATGAGATGCACCCTATTCCTTATGTTTATAGTGTGATCAGAGTGCAGAAGGGCACCGGTACACTGTTAGTGGCTTCTTCTCCTGTTATGCATTTTGTTCAATTTCTAGGTCAAAGTTTTGGACCATGCATAGACTACCTAGGCCGGATTCAGGCTGCCTAGGCCAGAGCTCAACTCCCACCCACATTATCTGTGTGTGTTAATGCAAAGAGAAGTTCAATTTAGTATAAGTTGAGTCGGTAAACCTATTTTTTTAACACAATGTAATGCAAACGTCATCTCAAGGCATTTAGAAATCCAGGGTCGGAGGAGTGTAAATCCATACACAAATTTACATACTCATTTTTCCACCTAAGTGGAATTACCATAAGAACCTTGAACTATTAAAAGACCACCTCACAGGATGTCACACCAACCCAGTAAAAGAAAAGTTGTGACTGTAAGTCCCAGAACGTCCAAAGAGAAGAGTTGTACAAATGCTCAAAATGTCCTCAAGGCCTTTAATTGTTGATTATCTTAGTTATAGGCTTACATCAGTTCCTGTATCACTTGTAAAAGCATCTCCCGAATCAGCTACCAGAAGAAGGGTTATTTTGCTAGAAAGGAATTGTGGGAATCATTGTACCTGCTTGGCCAGTAAAGTCTTTCTTTTTTTCTGTCAGAAGATTGAAATGAAAAACCAAATTGGCTTTTTTCCATCTTAGTAGAAACCCGCTCAGCTATGCGGGATCCATTCTAACACATCACCTCCTGGTTCAAGTAGACTTCCGGACAAGGTGGATATTTCACATAACTTCCCCGAACCCAGGGACTAAAGAGTAACTCTAGAAGCATTTGCTTGGGTGTCTAGGTGTAATGAGGCAGAAAGCATGATAGGGCTACAGTCGTTCATGCTGTGGTGGTGTGTGTCTGGAGCATAATGCTGCTAAAAGTTTGTGATATGCCACTGTATTAATCTCTCTCTCTCTCTCTCTCTCTCTCTCTCTCTATTTGTCTGGCCTGTATGTCACACTGTGAGGGTAATGTGGCAGTGAAGGGGCTGATCTGTAAATTGTTGTTCTGACCTTGGTGTGTCTTGTGTAATGGTCAGGATGGAATACAATATACGTGAGAAGATGGATGAAGAAGATGTCGGAGTGTGTGTGTGTGGTTGTAGGACACTTCAATCCCAGTGTCATTTGAAAGGTCTCACTGTCTTAAGGGTGCCTTTGAATCAAAGCGGTCTAAAGTTCACCACAATTATATAGGCAAGTGTGTGTCCTGTTCTTGCTGTGTTGAACCACCAACATCCTATTTCATCCTCTCAGATCATACAGGAGTGCAAATACTGTATGTCTCCACGGTCAAAGCATGCGGCTTTGCATCTATCACTTAAAGGTCCTGTATTATAATATTTCTGTAACAAGTTAACATACAGTAGGTTCAAGATGTCCCACGAAGACTGTTTTAAATCTCCAGCTGAAATCCTTCTCGCATAATTTATTTTTCCATCTGTCTCACTTCTCCTCCCTCCACTGGGGGAGAGTTTCTCTTATATTGTATGATGTCACTCTTTGGGGGTGGGGGGGGGGGGGTATAGTTATAATATAAGCATAGTTCTTGTTAAACTTACATGTAGGATATGGGGATTTTGAGATAATGTTCGATCCTATTACCTTGAACCAATGCTATTTAAAGCATTATAAATGCAAATATTAATCCAATTTACATAGGTTATATCATCAGGGTTTGTGGCTTGGAAATTGTATGCATTTACTGTACAGCCGTATAACATTGTGTCTCAGTCCACCTCTGCAAACAAATGTATACCATATTATTTTTTAAATGAACTTTTTATCTGGATGCACGCCTGATGCTTAACACGTAGACATACTGTGTACAGTCTTTTCTAATTATGTCATATCTAATTCATTTTCTAACATTTGTATGATTTTCTGCTGTTGCCCAAAAACATTTGCAGCCTGCCAAAACGCTATTAGATTTTGCACAGCTTACAGTAGCTTGGCACAACTTCATGCCAGATTTCAATTCCTGTCTATTGAGCTGCTGCATTTTTCCTCTGTTTCTAATTAGGAACGCTCAAATCCAGTAACCATAGTCCTGATTACTGAGTCTTTTTACAATGTTCAAGTCAAACCGGGACTTGTGATGAAATTTCTCATGAATGAAAATCCGATTGATATTTATAAAAGATTCCTGCACAGTGATGAGACTTTTAGCTTTTAGCTTTTTTTTTTTTTCCCTGACATATTTCCACATATTTTGGGCATTACAGGAGTTCCTGGGAGGCCAGCGGTTTTAGATGTGAAGCAGGTAGTCCAATCATGGCAATCAGTCTACTGAGAAAATCTTCCTACCATGATGGTATCCAAGCACTAGTGAAATGCTGGGATAAGTGCATTAGTGTAGCAGGGGATTATATCAGGAAATAAAGGGAATTTCTACTCTCCTAACTGTGTTTTGTTATTCTGCACAATTCAATTGTCTTGATTGACTCGTGTCTACTTGTGTCATAAATACAAAATCTCATCTTGAGTGAACATCCCATCTGCTGCTAATGTTTGTGGTGACTGCAATACCTCAGTGACCCTAATCTGCTCCATGCTGATGATTGACAGCTTTGTTGGAGTCCATGCTGAGGAAGGGGGGGGGGGGGGGGTGATGGGCAGACTGAGCCCGGTCCATCTGAAGTAGCAATATAGATTCGAATGCATAAACTGTCTTTTTTTTTTTGTCTCCTTTTTATCTATATAATGGTTGCAGCTGTATATACCAGTGACAACTTTATCAAAAACAGTCCTGTTGTTTATTTTCTCTTTGTCTGTCTTGTCGCTGTGGGGGTTGGTGTGTGTTTTGTCTGGAACAGAAATGAGGACACTGTGCTGTTTGGATTGAGGTCTATTGTTCTGGTGGGATTTAAAGTCCAAAGGAAATATTAAAAACAAAGCTTTTCCTTCTGAGAATAAAACAGAGACGATGAGTACATTTTGTCTAAATTTTGCTAATTGCATAAGAAATTATACAGTAATAGATTTATGTTGCAATTCTTACATTAATAATTTATAGACACCTACAAGTGACTACACCAGCCAGTTTCACAATATTACTGAAAATAAAGAAAAAGATTAAATTCAGACAATGCAATGTCCTGTTTAACAACAGATTTAACAAAGTTAATTAAAACGTTTAATATACTGTAAGGATGTTTAACATTACAGGCTTAAAACATAATCAATAATAATACAGTGATATAATATAACGTAGTAATATTATATAATATATAGTAGTATGAGTGTGTATATACACACACACACACACACACACACACACACACACACACAAACTAAACACATTTACCCCTGGGAAAATATATACACACTTTAGGAAAAGAAAAATAGTATGATGTATATTATATTAATACTATATTATTATCATAAAATCATATACATCAATACATAAGGTATAGCAATAAATATTAAAATATTTATACAAGTTTTTTGTATGCATTTTTGTGGCTGACTCTCTCTCTCGCTCTCTCGCTCTCTCTCTCTCTCATATATATATATATATATATATCGCCTATACCGCTTAATACAGGAGACATAGGGCACGAGACGGGGTACACACTGGACAGGGTGCCAATTCTTTGCAGGGCAGCACACACATACACACACTCACACACTCATTTACACACTACAAGCAATTAACCTGGAGAAAACCCACCACGCACGTGGAGAACATACGAACTCCATGCACACAATTCAGTCGAACCCGGGCCCTGGAGGTGCAAGGCAACAGTGCTAACCACTAAGTCACCATGCCGCCCCCTAATGTTTTTACTCATGCTAGTTAATTACTCACTCTCACTCACTCACTCATCGTCTATACCGTTTTATCCTGTATTCAGGGTCGCGGCTTGTTAATTACGTACATTTTATTATTTTCAGCCCTGTTACTCATATAGCAAAACGTTTTCAATTATCAGCAAATAAATCTTCTATAGAATTTTTTTTTGCTTGAGATAACACATTTTTTTTCAAAAGATAATTGTAAAGTACTGTGCAAAAGTCTTGAGCCACCCCTTATTTTTTATATTAAATGAAATCAAATGATTTAGATTAAATTCAAGGAGTTCAAACAAATGTTTTACGGTGACACACTGCAACGTGGATGAAGATTTCATTTCCGAAATCGGTTGTTTATGTAATAACCATAGCAGCAACCTCATTTCCCCTTTCATCTGTTCCAACCACTCGGCGTTCAGGATCACCAGTATACTAATCACCGGCCTGATCATCTGTTATCATCTGCACCTGTTTCTCACTGGTTCATGGTTCAAGTTACTGTAGCTGGTTTTACCTTGAATGATGTATAGATCACTGTGCGACTTAACAAACAAACAAAAAAATCTTCTGAAACTGCTCAGATAGAGGGACAGGACTGACAATGATGAAAGGCAAAAAAAATATGTCCTTCAGGAAGGCTTTTCCTTAAGACTACAATAAAAATGTCTGGCTTTTTTGAAGAAATAAATTAAGAAACTGGCCCTTGCTCAAGACTTTCGCACAGTTCTGTATGTTTAAAAATGTAGGCTGAAAATTGTCAAAAATAAAGTAGAATCGTTAATGACGGTAAACGAAATTGGCAACGGTAACACTATGACGCAAAGCATTCTTCGCCTCCTCCTCATCCAGACTTTTTCTCTGGGTGTTATCCTTCATGCTGGAGCTTCCAGAAAGTGTTACAGACTACTTTCTTAAAGGGATGTGTTAGTACTATTTTTTACCTTTTTGGACAAATACATCAGACATTACAGATTTCTCTCCAAGTCTGGTAGCCACGTTCATGTGGAATGACAGATTGTTTCAAAGCTGTTGTGTAATAGCGCTTCCAAGTTGTGTTAACGCAATTAACCTACAGTATGAAACGAGCCTGAAATAAACAGTTTTTTATTCGTGTATGACAAAGATGCTGCCAGTTCTACTTTCCACCACCTTGTAGGGTACATTACTTTTTTCAGTACCTAATAGTAACTGGTAATACTATTTTAAAAAAAGTGGATCAAATATAATAAGTTTACAATAAGTCCCAAAAAAATTATCTTAGTATCATTAGCATATTCATTGTTTCCGTACTCTTATATAATAAAAAAAGTATTTGTGTGTTTATGAAAAACTAAATAGCAAAAAAAGTTTTGAACACAAGTTTGCACAGAAAAAAAATCTCCAAGATAAGATGATAAGACCTTTATTTAACACATATTTCTACCTAATTTCATGTCTGTAAATCGTTTTCACAGATCATCAGGAATGGCCCTGCCTTCTCCCTACTACTCCCCTGATGAGGAAGATGAACGGCCCTTCATTTGCTCACTGCCCCAGGATAACGGAATCATGTCGTGCACCGATGTCCCGGCGCGGCGTGAGGGAGGCCGCGAGTGCTGTTTGGACGTGGAGGATGCCCTTCACTTACAGACTCTGGGCCTGGCAGGTGATCCTCTCCTCAATGCCAGCATGGGTGTTGTGCCAGGCCTCTGTGTCAACTGGAACCGCTATTACACCCAGTGCCGCACAGGCTACACCAACCCACACAAGGGGGCCATTAACTTTGACAACATTGGCTACGCATGGATCGTGATCTTTCAGGTGGGCGATCTAATAATGACTTCCAGAACATCATGTACTCATGTCGAGTGAAGAAATAACAAATATGTTTATTATCCCATTATAAGTTTCATATAAATCCACTCCAGACCATTTTTTTTTCTTGCCTTGTAGCTGTAATTTGCAATTGCATACAGGAAGTATTCGCCCTGTTAGAACTGACTGTGAAAGATCTAAAACAGTTCCCTTTCAAGACGTAACAGGATCTCGATGCAAACACACATGGTTCCTGGGATGTTCCAGAGTGTATTAGAGAACAAGCAATTATAAAGCCAGTACAGCTAACAAAATTAACCCGGGGCAACGTTCTGAAAAACGGATCATTCAGGTTGATCATCAATCTGTTTATTCAAATAGAAATCACAAAAGTAAATCACAAGGTAAGGAGGATATTATAGTCAGAAAAACAACCAAAACATCAAAGAGTTGGTGGAGTAGATGGATCAGATGATATAGTAGTTATTCATAGGATAACTGTAGTTCCAGACGTGCCACAAAGCCGGCCCGAGTGGAAGAGTGACAACGGAAAAAATGGAATTGATAAAATGAAATATGGGTGGCACATTGGCTAAGTGGTTAGCACTGTCGCCTCGCACCTCCAGGGTGATTCCCACCTCGGGGTCTGTGTGCATGAAGTTGGCATGTTCTCCCTGTGCTTTGTGGGTTTCCTCCAGGTACTCCAGTTTTTTTCCCACAGTCCAAAGACATGCAGATTAGGTTAATTGGTGTTCCCAAACTGCCCGTAGTTGTGTGAATGTGTTTTGAATGTTGACCCTGAGGTCCCACTACGGTTATAAATACAATTGTCACCATTGGCCTCCACAGTCCCTAGTTTTACTACAGAGATTCCTAGATGGATGGAGATGAGAAATGAGTTATGAGATCCCTTTTACTGTACATGTGGCAAGGTTTCTTTGACGAGTCCAAACTTGAACATCTGGTCCATGGCACAAAGAGCAGAATTGTTCACAAACCCGACAATTCTCATTATCTTGATCAACATACTTTTCAGTATGAAAACAGAAAACAGGTTAGGGTTGAGAGCACAATGGAGAAAATTCAAACTAAGCCTAGAAGAAAACTGTTTCAGTGTACAGGAGATTTGAGATTTGGGTGAGAAGGTTCGCTTTGTAGTAGATCGATGCCCCTGAGCACACTGTCAAAGCTACACCAGAGTGGTGCAAATCCAATATCCCTCGATCCGGCTAAGAACTGCTAGCAAAACTTCCTGTTCACCAGCAGTCTCTATTGATCTTACAGGTCCCATATTTCTTTTAACAAGCTAACATAAGTCGGTCATAGACCGCCCTAAAGAATGCTTCAGCTCAAATAGAATTTCATACCTTAAACTCCAAGTGCTTTTATCTTCTTCCAAATGCACTGTTTTATTGTCGTTGTCTTCTTCTATGACATCACATTAGGGGGAAGTTCTTTTAAAGAAATATGGCTAGGGTTCCTAATGTTTAAAAGTGACTTCACAAAATATTATTTTGCATAATAGCTACTTTTTTAAGCAGTTTTGCCAAAATTATTGAGCTAAGTTGTAAGGGTCCAATAAAAAGACCTGTAAGTTCTTCTCTGAGGTATAGACTCAATGGGGTGTATACTTATGTTGCATTCAGTGTTTATTTCTTTTAAATTAACCTTTGTATAAAATAAGAAAAAAAAGTTTCCATTATAGGCAGTAACAATGGAAAATATAGAAAAGTTCAAGGAGATAAATACTTCAGCACTGAAATCAAAGCAGAAAATCAAACGTTAGCAAGGAGACAGAGTTAAAAGTTAATATGTGAACTGGTTCTCGAGTTGAGGTGTCTGTGGCATACCAATTTGTAGTATAGCTCTTGAAGAAATGCCCTTGAGATCTTTTATTTTTATTTTTATAGCACACAAGCCTTTGATTACCTTTGTAAAACTAAACCTTCAATAATGGCATTTTTTTTAAATCATACATAATATCCTTTTAAGTGGTGAGCACCTGCTAAATGTTATTCAGATAATTTGCAAAGCAATTACAAGGCGAGTGCCGAATAAACGAGTTAGCAGAGCATCGTGGTGTTCTCATGCTTCCTGCCATTACAGACACCTCGGCGTTGTGCTGTTAGAGCGGATATGAATACCAAAGCGCAGGCAGTCACAGCCACGCAGAATTGCCGAGAACAATAAAACCAAGCAACGGCAGACAGAACACATAAAATGCAATAGACGTGTGATATACGGAATGTCGCAGATGTGGCCGTCCCACAAGAAAGCACGTAAAGAAGCTTTTATCGAGGCTCTGGCTAGCACTTTAGGTCAGATAAACAGTGATTTCCATGATTCATGTGTCTTTGTGTAAATGTGTGTGTCCAGGTCATTACTCTGGAGGGCTGGGTGGAGATCATGTACTATGTCATGGATGCACACTCCTTCTACAACTTCATCTACTTCATCTTGCTAATCATAGTAAGTGATTTGTATCTTTATATTAAAACCGTTTGTGTGAAGTTCTGGTGCTACTGTTTTTGGTTGATGCTTTTCAGTGTGGCATTTGCGTTTGTTCGCATTAACATCACCGAAGAACATTCAATCATTTCCACAGGTCTTTAATATGAGAAGTACGAGGGCCATTCAAGTCAAATCAGAACATTTCATTTTGCAGAATAACAGGAAAACTACTGTTATTTCTCTATATAATCTCCTGCTACACTATTGCACTTATTCCAGCTTGGATACCATCAAGGTAGAATGTTTTTTCAGAGCCATGACTGCCTGCTGCACATCAGAAATGCCGGCCTCCCAGGAACTCCTTTAATGGCCCAAACATGTGGAAATGGCTTGGAGTGAGGTCAGGACTGTACAGCTGATGTGACAATAACTCCCACATGTTGATGACGAGTTATCTATCGATTTTCACGGATCAGGCATTCCACTTGCTGAATATTCACACGAAGGACTGCAGTGGGCTCCGAGCCACCTCGACCGGGATCGTCATTCACGGACCTAAGGCTTTCTGTAAAACATTTGCACCAATCAAATTTTTACTGCAGCTAAGAATCGCATCACCGGATTGTGTTTCAAGTCTTTTGTCAATGTTAATCAGTTTTATCACAAGTCCCAGTTTAACTTGAACGCCCCTCATATTTTTAATGATTTCAAGGACAAATTTTACTTTTAGCTCCTGAAAACAATAGTCAAAACAGCTTCTTCTGTCCATCTCTATGTCTCAAAGATTTTAAAGATCATATTTATGATACAATGGGTAATTAGAATAGAAATAGTAAATAGAAATATTGATGGGTCATTCATGATGGGTCATTCATAAAAATAAAAAAAAACTTTCACTCTTTCACTTTCTCTATACCGTTGCAGGGGGCCTGGAGTCTATCCCAGGGGACAGGGTTCCAATCCCTTGCACGGCTCTAGAACACACACACTCACACAATCACTCACATTGAACACGAATAGACTAATCTGCATGTCTTTGTACTGTGGGAAGAAACCAGAGTAACCAGATTAAAACCTATCAAATTCAAATTCAAATTCAAATTTTATTTGTCACATACACAGTCATACACAGTACGAAATGCAGTGAAATGCT
>JAQMYL010000036.1:32256897-32276637 GCA_030014365.1 Clarias pachynema
AGTGAGAGGTCTATTCTCAAGGCACAGGAATCTTCTTATTAGATTACACTGTCTTACAACATTATAAAACCTTACAATAGCATTGTCCAAGATGTCTTGGTATGCTGAAGCATTAATATTGGGGATTCATTTGGGATAAGGGGCCTGATTGAAACACCTGAATTCAATATTTATCAGATCTGGACCAAATACTTATAGTGTATATCTGTTTCCAGATTTCGTCCTGCTGTACTATCATATCATAATAAGGGTTCCACAAGATGTTGAAGCATGGCTATAGAGATTTGTGAACAATCCGTTATAAGATCTACATTAGTGAGGTTAGATATGGGGTGAAAAGGCGTGGGGTATAGTGAACATTTAAATAAGCTCGCTTTGTGCACAGATGCTCTGTCATGCTAGAACAAATTTCTGCCTGTCAGATTCAGTGCAGGGAAATTGCAAGCCTGCAGAATACAAAGAGAGTTTTAAAAAAGCCTACAAATGGGTGTGATGGTCTTTGGGCTTTATAGAGCTTTTTGCTCTGACATACTGTAAGATCTGAAACCAGCTGCCATTATGTATGGCGATACAATGCCGAACAGTTGTTGAGCATGGGAATGTCACAACTGATAAGGTCAGAAACCTGAAAGATGAGTTTTAGCAATTTTCCACTGACGAGAATTAAAAGTAATTTGTGGTTATTAACCATCCAGTAGGGAACCAAGACTCATCCAGGTCAAAAGATGAGCCCATTTTGGTGATCACTGGTGCTTGTGTAATACTGATTTTATCATCATCAGGAAATAAATGTTCGGTAAGGCATTATATATACAATATATGTGATGTTTGTGTGTTATGTTTGCTAAATTGTTGTTATGTTGTAAAAGTGGGTTTCAGTTATTCGGTATATTTTTTAACATAAAATCAATCTTTCATCAAAGCTTCTATTAGGTCTATTTTTGCATCCTAAATTTTTCAATCCTACACGCTAAATCCTACACGCTAATTGGCTAAATAAACCAGTGTGAGAATATGCGCAATGACCTCAGCATCTAACGCATTGTTCCAAAATTTGTCCATATGTATTCGGTTGGGTTGCGATCCGATTTCCATCATTTTCACCAAATCATTCAGTGAGTCTTTGTGCCAGTCTATGAAGGCGGAATCATCCTGGAATCGGATTGGAGACCATTTTAAATCAGGATCTTAATGATTTGTACTGTAGCGACGTTTCACTTTCAGTCGAAAAGTGGACCCAAATCATGCCAGGAATACACCCTTCATATAATTTTTCATTTTTTATTTGATTTGATTAATGTCAATCATATATCACATTACACTTCATAGATGTATCAAGTGTTCCTGATTAGACGTGCATCCTCTTGTTCCTCTGTATATCTGGGTTATTTCAGGTCTCTACATTCTGTCTACTCCCCACAAATTTTCTCATTATTTAACCACACATGCTTACCAATTCCCTTTGCTCTCTCTCTCTTGCTCTCCTGTTCCATGTCACGGTGTATATCTTCCTTTGTCATATCCCCTTTTCTTTTCTTTTTTTTATTTTATATTTGGCTTGTTGCATATTCAAAAAACACATTCAAACACCCACTGTCCATCTGTGTCTTTCCATAATTTGTCACTTTCTTTCACTCGTTCCGTCTTCCTTCTTTCTTTATTATTATTATTTTTTAACCGAAATAGATGTACTCACCTCTTCCTTGCTCCTTCGCTCCCCCTCTCTATCTCTCTCTTTCTGCAGCGTGTGCGAGATCGTCGGACAATCCGACGGTGGTCTGAGCGTGTTGAGGACGTTCAGGTTGCTCCGCGTGTTAAAGCTGGTGCGCTTCATGCCCGCCCTGCGCCGGCAGCTCGTCGTCCTGATGAAAACCATGGACAACGTGGCCACTTTCTGCATGCTGCTCATGCTCTTCATCTTCATCTTCAGGTGTGTGTGTGCGTGGACCAAAGTTTGAGAATTCTAAGATAGGCTCGAATGGGAATTCAAGTGTCATTCAGTGTGAGAGTGACAGAGACAGAAAAACAGACTGAAACAGGAAGAGATTGATGGATTGAGGTTGTGAAGAGAGGAGGACAGGAAACACACGAAATGACAAAAAATGTACACAGAAAGATGAAGAAAGAGGGAAGTGACTGGGCGAGCTATGAAGACAAATGGAGTCCATGCTCTTCTTTATTTGTCTCAGTTCATGGGACACATGTACACACACACATGCACACACTCACACACACCCCTGCTACTACAGGGACCTGAAGGTCTGTGCCGGCTCTACACATTTTTCTCCTTTTGTCTCTCTTAGTTCAGTCATGCTGACCCAGAAACCTAAAGAAATATTGTTGGCTATACTCAGTGGGTACACACACACACAAGCACACAAATATTGAGAAGTGAGATTATATTGGTTTTGGGAATCATGTTTGAAATCTTCAAACATACTAATAATCAAAATATTGATTTTCTGTAAATAACCGGGCTATATTTTTATTCTTTCTCAAAAAAAAGAAAAAAAAATGCATGGATATGTTATTCCACACTTATTTATAGAAGATCAACCATTGCTACAAAGCATTGCTATCTACGGTTATCTAGAACTTCACTATACGCAAGAACCCTGATCCCTGACTAGCAAAAACAAGTCAACGAGTAATAAGTCAAACCAAAATAATAACATGCACATGTTGAACCTTTGTGGAGAAAATGAACTAATTAGTGTATTGATCAGCTGGCACGGTGGTGTAGTGGTTTGCATTGTCATCTTGCATCTTCAGGTTCTGGGCTCGATTCCCACTTTGGGTCTGTGTGCATGAAGTTTGCATGTTCTTCACGTGATTGGTTCAAAGACATGCAGATCAGGCTAGTTGGCATTCCCAAATTGCCCGTAGTGTGTAAATGTGTGCCCTGCGATGGATGGGTACCTCATCTTGGGTGTACCCAGCTTCAAGCCATAAATCTCCTGGGATAAGCTCCAGTCCCCTGTGACCCCGTATACAGGTTTCTAAAATGGTATAAATTATGATGTATTGATCACAATTAATCAAAGATTATGAGATTAAATGTAATGTCTCTCACTACTTCCTCTAGCTAGATGTCTTCTAGACAGTCCTTGAATTGATTGAGTTTTAACAATAAGATGTGCAAGCGTGACTTTCTGCAGTTGTCCTCATATCTGTCTTGTTGCAGTATCTTGGGAATGCACATATTCGGCTGTAAGTTCAGTCTGAAAACGGATGCTGGAGACACGGTGCCTGACAGGAAAAACTTTGACTCTCTTCTTTGGGCCATAGTGACTGTTTTCCAGGTATTGCACTCACGCTACAAAGAAACGTATATATATATATTTTTATGTCAATCACTCAGCATCAGTTTATTATATGTATGTATGTATGTATGTATGTATGTATGTGTGTATGTGTGTATCCCTTGTAGATCCTGACTCAGGAGGACTGGAACGTAGTGTTGTATAACGGCATGGCCTCCACCTCTCCTCTGGCAGCACTCTACTTCGTGGCACTCATGACATTTGGAAACTATGTGCTTTTTAACCTACTTGTTGCTATTCTGGTAGAGGGATTTCAGGCAGAGGCAAGGCAACTGGACTGGATATTTTTCTAGAAATGCCAGTAGCGTTGTATAAAATAGTAGCGGTTGTTTTTATTGCACCACTTCTTTAACATTTCTCCTGTCATTCCTCTATCAGGGTGATGCTAATCGATCATACTCAGACGACGACGGGTCATCTTCCAACTATGATGGGAGTGAGAGACACATGGACTCTCTCCAGCTCTCTGGTAGGTTTAGAATAGGTGTAGAATAAATGCCATATAGAAGACCTACCTGTATATCACCAGTACTTTCTTTGAGACTGTTCTCCAATACGAGTCTCTTGTCATCAAAAGCAATTTCTTATCCAGTGTGAGTTCCTTTCTCATATCTCTCTCTTGAGTAGGATGAATAACTTTTCCAGTACGTGTTCCATCCCTAAGACAAGTATTTTCCATTATTCTTTTCTTTAGCCCTCAGTATGAGCCCTTAGTTCTCAACTTCAAGTCTTTCCTTCTGCAATATGAGTCCTTCCTCTAGTATGAGTTCTTGCTTCTATAAGTCCTTTCTCTGGTCCCGAATATGAGCTGTTTCTCTATAATGAATCCTTTTTCTCCACTATACAATACGCCCCTTTTCCAGCTGGACAACTTGTCTCTTGATTAAAAATCACGTACTCTGTACAGTATATAAAGCCATTGTAAAGCCATTCACAAGTTGAAGCCTTGCTTCTCTAGTCGTATTATCTTTAGCTTTATTTAGCCTTAGTATCCAGTATGCCCATCCATTCTTTTTTCAATTTGACCCAATTTCGAGTCTTTAGTCTTTTATACCTTTTCCAATATTTATTTCCTTTCTCAAGTGAGTCTTTCCTTCTCAAGTCCCTTCTATGGGATGCGTTTTTGTTTCCTTATGTCCCTTCCTATGAGCCCTTTCCTCTCAATCATAGGTCTCTTCTCCAGCAAGACTTCTTACTTCTCTGTTATATGTTTCGTTCCCACAGCATTTCAAATGCGTTAGGTCTTTTTATGGACCTCATTTGCCAATCCTTCTAAATAAACCGTACTTGTTCAATCTTCTTCTAATTGTATTCTCATGGACTTTAATGTTTAACATGCCCAGTGAGGCCTATAGGGTCTGAGATGTAGCTCCTTTTTGTATGTTTTTTTGTACTTCTCAGAGCATTGTATCATCTGACCTTACAGTAAATATGTTGGCACATCCACTCCTGGGAGGATTGGCAATGCCTGAATGATTTTCACTTGTGAATAATCTTTCTCACTATAGAAATTTGGAACTTTAAATTTTACATAACCCTCTCCATATTGATGTGCAGCAACAATTGCTTCTCTAAGACCATTGCTTATCTCTTTCCCTCTTGGCACTGCACACCAGAAAACTGATCCAGACCAGAAAACTGCCAAAACTTCTTCATTTATACAGGACTGCACTTATACCTGCTGATGATTAATTAAACAAAGACTGATGGTTAGCAGCATCTGACTGCAACTTACCCTCTTGCAGCCTGTGGAAGCAGTAAGACAGTACTTAGTATTGCTAAGTGGGCCACTGCTTTTTTTTCTTTGTGTTTTATTTTTGTTAAATGAATAATAGCACAGTTAAAGCTGGTATACAGTATGTTGTTATTCACCTGATGCTGTATTTGGCGGACACTAAGATCCACTATGAATTTCATACACAAAATAAAACTACATTTAAAAGAAGGGGGCTTAGGCTTTTGGACTTGCCTGTCTTCAAGTTGAACCCTTTCCAACTTACATATTCTATATATTTAAAAAAAAAAAACTTTTTCAAATACTTGTCAGGTGCTCAGTATGAGCCATGTTCCAGAATGGGTCCTTGTTTCTACATTCACAAGTCTCTTCTTGAGCATTAACCAAGATGAGGATTTGCATTTGCATTATGATTATGATCATTTATATCCAAATATGAGGGGATTTAATACTGTACTTCTTCTCTTATAAGTGTCTTAATAATAAATGGATAATTCCAGGATTCTTCAGTCACTCACACAGCTTGGGTTTCTTTAATCATATATTTCTAAACTTTGTATTATTATTATTATTATTATTATTATTATTATTTATTATTATTATTATTTATTTTTTTTACTGTTGTTGGACTCTTTTGTTTTTTCCAGATCCTAAACTGTGTGCTTTGACTCCTAATGGGCACCTGGAGATGAATCCCATCGCAGGTGGAAGGATAAATTTGGAAGAGGAATCTCATGAGAGCAGTGTCACCAGTCTGGGAAAGAGCAGCCTGGAGCAACGATCTTTCTCACTGGTGGGAGCAAAACGGCAACCAGCCTGTCAAACCAATCAAATAAAAAAAATTAGTATTTAAACACAATCTAGGTCACAGAGAAATCAGAGAAAATCAACATAACATGTTTTAATAATAATAATAACATAATAATACTGGATAAAGTAATGACTAAACTTCGTTACCCAATATGGATTCTATTTTTCTCGATAAATATAAACTAACATATTATACAGTATATAATGTATATAAGGGAAAGCTTACAACAAAGGCTAACTGGATATTGCACCAAATTGGAGCCCAACTGCCAATGAACTACTCTTTATATAAAGAGTATGTATTTTAATAAGTTTTAAAAGCAGTTTAATAAAATAAAATAAAAAGGTGTTCAGGTCAAAGCGGGACTTATGATGAAATTTCTTGTGAATGAATCATAAAACCAATAAACATTTACAGAAGACTTCAAGCACAGTGCAATGCTGAGACTGGTTTTAAAGAAGGCTGTAAGTCTGTTAAAGACAATCCAGCTAAGGTGGCTCAATGCCCATTGCAGGTGTTCTTATGAATATTCAGCAAAGGCAACACCTGATCCCTAAAAATAAACGAATAACTTGCCGCCAACTTGCGGAAACGACACATCTGTGAGACCAGTACACACAATAATTCATAAACACCACTTGCACAGTATATGAACTCAGTTGGGAGCCACTGTTACATCACCCATACAATTCTTACATCTCTCCAAGCCATTTTCACAATGCGCGGGCCATTAAAGGAGTTCCCGGGAGGCCAGTGTTTCAGATGTGAAGCAAGCAGTCTAATTATGGCTCTGGCGTACTGTGAAATCTTTCTACCTTAATGGTACTCAAGCACTAGTGAAACACTGGGATAAGTGCAATCGTGTAGCGGGGGATTATATAGAGAAATAGATGGAGTTTTTACACTTGCATGTAAAAGCAAAAGTCTCAGTTTGACTTGAACAGCCATCATACAAAATGTAGCAGGATCGTCTAAATGATCTATACTTTATTTAATAAGTCCTAATTAAATGTCCTTCCTCAACCAGTTACAGAGTTTGAATAAGTCATGTTCAAAAGTTTGTGCCCTGTCTTTTAATAGTATGTGTTTTGGTGTGAAGACAGAAAAAATAAAAATCAGCAGATCTTAGTATTAGGCAATTACAACCTAAGACGAATACCAACATATGACTTTTTCTTATGCCGTAATTATTTATGGCCTTATAAATTCATGATTAAAATGATCCGATCAAACAGAAACAGCCAATTAATATACTTTTACATTTCCAAATATATTGAAAGTTAAACAGAAAAGAGAACAAGTGCAGAAAACAGAAACGCAGCACTTTTCCATAGCAACTGTGAATATCTAAAGCAATCAACTTCTGTTACTCGGGTTAACACAAGTACTTTTCGTTCATTTGAAGCTGTAATCCAGTACAACTGCAGAGAAGCTTAATGTCTTAAAATGTAATTCTGCATTTTTCATGAGCTACAGTATAGTTTTAGAAATTTGTATTTAAGAGAGAAGGAAATCTTGTGTGCTTGTGTATCTTGTTGCTGATTCAGTAGTGACCAGAATCTAAGCCTCATGCTCAGCCCTGGACAGATTAGTCACATATGAGACAGAGTTGGATACAAACTGCCAACTGCGAGCCCATTGAATGTGTGTGTGATTCCCAACAGCTCTCTGTGTGCGCTGGCTGCTTATGTTGGAAAGTCACACGCCGTTAATGAGTCAATGAAACATTTGCAATAATTATTGCTTTGATTAAAAATCACTCGGCCAGAGAATGCCCTGGCGCTCCCTGTGAGTGTCCATGATGTGTGTGTGTGTGTGTGTGTGTGTGTGTGTGTGTGTGTGTAAGAGCATGTTAGTGAGACCAAAATTCCCTGGGTAAGATGCCAAGCCCACCAATGACTGTGGGGTTTCCATAGCAACTCCTCTTTAATTGAGACAGCTAAAGAGAACGATAGAGAGAGAAATGGAGAAGAGAAAGCTTGATGGTTTAAATATAGTGTTGTGACGCACCATGCATGGGAGATCACGAGATTAGCCAGGCTAGTGAGAGCTGATGTTTCTCTGAGTGGAACCGTGCATTGATGCAGCATGGGGCCACCAACATACACGTGCACACACATAAACACACGCGTCAAAACTGCAGCACTAAATGTCTATTTAATCACCATATGTGCTCCGTTCACAGTATTTCCAACACTTTGCAAACCTGCAGCATGTACAGTATAATATTCCCAAAGTATTGCACCATTTGTTTCTCAGTATTGTACTGACTCAGGTTGTCACGTCGCTATGCTTTATTTGACAGCTACCAAGTACCTAGTGTGTGCGCAGTGTCTCCTGTTGGCACGCGGCATCGCCTCCTGCTTAAAGTAATTTTAGATGACTTAATAACAGTTAACAAGGTTTCTATGGCAACTGCTTCGTTACCTCCACTGGCACTAAATATGGGCAATTGTCCTCTTTTACAGCAAACCTATACAGCCTGCAATTATCTTTGTTAGGCACTATACCCAGGCACATGCACACAGATATAGTGGTAGTGCATTAATACAATCGTCTTGTTTAAAATATACTGTAAAACCAGGACTCTCTCTTTTTTTTTTTTTTTTTGATATTACTCTCTTTTCTCCTTTGGTACAGCGTCACGGCCGTAGTTCCCTGTACCGCCACTGGGGGCGACCCCACCCCCAGTCAGCATGGAGTCGCCGCTCTAGCTGGAACAGCGTGGGTCGTGCTACTCGGGGCCTGGCAGTAGGGGGCAGCCTGCGGGTCCGGGGTCCCCACTCTCACCCTGCTGAGCGGGAATCCCTCCTCTCCCCACGCCTGCAACCCTCACATCACCCACCCCTCCTTTCCCGCCGCTACCCCCTTCGCCGTGATCGTCGTGCCCTCTCACTCGAGCTCCCCGAGCAGCTCCAGCTCCCTGGACCCCCACTACTACAGCACCCCCTTCTGATCAGGAAGAAAAGTGTGTGCGGTGAGCAGCATCACCACGATTGTAACGGAAAAGCACCAATGCGTCAGAGAGCACTGCTGAGCGAGGTTTATCCCCAACTCAATGCTCGGAAGGACAAACCACACCTCGATGAGGAGACAGACTATGTAAGTTATGTGTCACAGATTTATTAAATTCATGCATCTATCATTTACACTGCCTGACATAATGCATATTCAATAAGCAATATATAGAAGGTACTGAAAGTGTCTAATGGTTGCCATTCATATCCAAATGTCACCAAAGCATATTTGAATTTCACCCACCTACTGAATACTGGATACTTAAATTGCATTTATTGCACATATGTCATTATTCCATCTTGCAGTATTCACTATTAGACACCGACATAGCACTCTTCTTAATAATAACTTTCCAGTGGCACTTTATTTCTTCCCTTGTGGCAGGATGACAATGTGAGAAACCGACTTCTCTCTGTCACGACACACAATAACAGCTCATTATACGTACTATAGTCCATGATTACAAATGGTTTCTTCCGTGAAAGCCAGTAGTTGATATTGACTAGGATGTTTGAGAGGGTGTGAGAATTTTAAGGCAACTTGAGTTGCCTTGTTAAAAAAAAAAAAGGGGAGGAAAAAAAATCTGTTTTTGTTAAAGATTGCCTGATTGCCTGACTTTTGTATTGAAATTAATAGAATGTACTTTCTAAGAAAATTACATGGCGGTTGGAATAAAATTGCCCGCACATTGTGTTCGCTGAGTAGTTAATTATAGTTTTACACTATGCGCAATTGTGTGTGTTTTACTGACTCGTTGACATTGTGATTCTTTTTTGAAGAGCCTATGTTTTCGGATCCAGAAGATGATGGAGGTGTATCGCCCAGACTGGTGCGAGACGAGAGAAGATTGGTCTGTCTACTTGTTTTCCCCTGAGAACAAGTAAGCTGTCCAAAAGATTTATAATAATCAGATGCCAGTCTTCTCAGTGACGTGGTATATATTCATATAAATGTATTTAAAAAAAGAAATGCTTCTATAGAAAAAGAGCCCCCTGACTATGTAAAGGTGTCGTCAGCCATTTCTGGAGACTTCAGTGCAGAGTTAATCTGCGGCCAAAGATATGACCCAATTTTGACTCGTCGACTGTTGTCTTAATACCGCAGAGAAGTGTGAGAATCTCACTTCAATCTTTTTTTCACTTAGTATCCATTAAGTGAAAAACCTCTATGTTGGAGGTCAACAATGTAAAAGCATGAAGAGCCAAGAGAAGAGCAGCAAAGTGACTAAGGGGCAAAATGAATGAATTATTAATTGTAGGATGGCGGAAGAAATCGTAGGCGACATGGTGGCGTAGTGGTTAGCATCGATGGGTTTCCTCTGGGTACTCCGGTTGCAGATTAGGCTAATTGACGTTACCAAATTGCTTGCAGTGTGTGAATGAGCATGTGAGTGTATGTATGTGTGTGTGACATGCGATGGATTGGCACCCCATCCAGGGTGTACTCTGCCTCGTGCCATAAGTCTCCTGGGATAGGCTCCAGCCCCCCCACAACCCTGTATACAGGATAAAGCGATATAGATGATGACCGAGTAAGAAATGGTAATGGTGGATTGGAAAGTTACAAGGATGGAAAGATGGAAGTATCTGATGTTGGCTTAGAAGCTGAAGAGGATGGAGATTGACTGGAAGAAATAAAAGAATCAAGAGATTAATACATGAAGGGTATGGAATCTGTGGTGAAGACCTGAGAGAATGGGAGATGATACAGAGAGTGGTGGGATGGATGGTAGAAAGAACGGAGAGATGGTGGATGTATAGGACAGTAATGTGAAATGAGAAAGAGTTGGAGGTTTATTGCCTGGATGGAAGGTAAAAAAAAAAAAGGATGAACAGATTGAGGTGGACAATGGAAAAATAGATGGTTAAATAGATGCGAAATACAAGGGTGAGTCAAAAATTATCCGCACTCTGGCTGTAGAATTAATTTGAATTAACTTTATGTAAAAAAAAAAAAATGATGCATTTGTAATTTCTTAATCTCTTTGCTTTGCAATACACTTTGTCCATCTGTCAGCAAGTCAACAAAATGTTTATGCTGAGCTGTGAGCACGAATGCGCCGCTGTCTTCACTTCTTCATAGAAACTGAATCTTCATCCTCGTTGGGCTGCTTTCAGGGGACCAAACAGGTGAAAGTCTAATGGAGTAAGATAAGGACTACAGTATAGGGAAGATGCTTTAACACTTGTCGACAGTGTGGGCAGAAGTGTGCGGACGTGCCTTGTCATGCAAGATGGTGTATAGTAGTCCTTTGTGTTTAATCCAAAGTTGAGGCTTCAGCTCTTCAATAAGCAGCTCACGGTAATGAGCACTGTTGATTGTGTTGACAATGCTGACATAATGCTGGCTCCTGAGAATCTCAGAAAACTGTAAGCATCAATTTTCCAGCGGATGGTTGACTTTTGAACTTTTAAGGTTTGAGATTGAGGATGTTTCCATTCCATACTCTCAGACTCGTTGTGATGAATCCATGATGAATCCATGTCTCATCATCAGTAATGCTTTTTTGTAAGAAACTATCACCTTCTTCGGATATTGTGTATCCAAATTTTGTTTGCAGATATCCAAATGCTTCTACTTCTGCTTTTCCGTGAGTTGTTTCGGCACCAGGTACACTCTTAGACCACAAAAAAACAATCACTTCACACCTGCTCACACCTGCACAGCAAGTAGCCTTGAAAACAAAGACAGTAGCCTTGAATGGAAATTGCTGATAAGATGCAGATGAAGATAAGAACAGTGCGACTGACAGAAGTTTTAATATAACCGGAGTGCAGGTAGTTTTTGACTTACACTTGTGTAGGCCCTTTGAGATATAGGACTGGAGTATACAGTAGAACTACAGAAGAATGTAGGTCTAGGTTGATGGAATGGATCTCTCCATAGGAGGTGAAGGAGGGTGTAAACAATGGGAGGATATAGCAATAGTTTGAAAGGATATAGAGGTTGAGGAGGTGACTGTAGGCAGGAAGGGAGACTGGAATGTGAAAATGCAAGACAGATCGAGGAAAATGTAGAAAAAAAGTAATGAAAAAACAGACAGAGAGTGGGCCATTTGAAAAATAAAAAAGAACAAATGCTGAAGTGTAGGCTGTTGAAGGATGCGGTAGTGATTATGTGGTAGTTTTGATTAGAGTATTGATTTAGCCCTAGGGAGTACCAGGTAAAGCTCTCAGGCACAGCATGCCACACATCAGCTTGTTCTAAAAAAACAGTGCTGAAATTCTTGTTCAGTTAAAGGACTTATTTCTTTAAAAAAAAATATTTAAGAAAGTGCCTAAGAAATTCAGCAATACAGTGCCTCCTCTTCCTTTATCTCATCATGAGGTTAGTATCAAGGGATACCACTGAGGCGGAACTGAAATATTAACTCATCACTCCTTCCCTCTTTTTCTCTCTTTCTCTCTCTCTCTAGGTTCAGGTTAACTTGCCAGAAGATCATTGCTCATAAACTGTTTGATTATGTAGTGTTGGCCTTTATCTTCCTCAACTGCATCACAGTGGCCCTTGAAAGACCAAAGATTCACCAAGGCAGTCTGGTAGGATTTGCTTCTTGTTTAAACCTTAATGTTGTATTATCACCAATCTCAGAGTGGATGTCTGTTAACTCATGTATACAGAAGATATCTGAATGTATGTGTGTGTGTGTGTGTGTGCTCTGCGATGGATGGGCACTCCATCCAGTGTGTACCCCACCTCATGTCCCTATTTCTTCTTGGATAGGCTCCAGGCCCCATGACACTGTATACATGATACAGCAGTATAGATGATGCGTGAGTGAGTGAATGAGTGAGTTTCATGCAGGACAGAGATCAATAGTACATGACTGACCAATCTGTTCTCTGTACAGAGGGTGTTCAAGTCCCAGAACCAGGACTTTTGATTGTGCAGAATAACAGAACACAGTTATAAATAAAATCTACCTTTCTTTCTCTATATAATCCCCTGCTACACTAATGTACTTATCCCAACTTTTTTATTAGTTCTTGGATACCCTCGAGGTAGAAAGCCAGAGGCATGACCAGACTGTCTGCTTCACGTCTAAAATGTTGGTCTTCCAGGAACTCCTTTAATGGCCCAAAGGCCATGTGGAAAAGGTTTATAGCAAGGTCAGGATTGTATTGGGGATGTTGCAATAACTTCCGGACGAGCTCCTGTAATGTGCAAGTGGTTCAACTTGCTGAACTCCAACTCGGCTGGAATGTGGCTACATAACGTTCCCGTTCACGTTACAGCCTCCCTCAAAACATTTGCACAATTCAAATGCTTTACTGCGGCTAAGAAACTCATCAGTGTACTGTAAGCTTGAAGTCTTCTGCAAATGTCAATCAGTTTCAGAGAGATCATTGTTGAAATTTTACAAAATTGTTGAGATCTAAAATAATTTGCCATTCCAGAACTGAAAGTAGGTAAGCATGTACTGTACTATTGAAAGTTTTAGGAATTCCAGAATTATCTGTCACTCCAACTCCCTTAAATGGAAATTAGACAAATTATAATTGGAGAATTTTTTTCAGCATTTATAAACATCTAGGATTTTTTTTGACAACGTTTTAGAAAGGTGCTGTTAGTTTTGTTCTTCTTGGTGTACTGACCATGACTCTGCTTCACCATTTACACTGATATTTTTGTCTCCCCTTATTCTGAATAATAAAAGCAGGATATTTTTCACTCAGTGTCATCTTGTTCCATTTCTGCTCAGCTATTTGCTGCAAAACGCTCGATTTTACTGTTATTAGGACTGTAGAAGAGATTGTATTCTGCTCTTTCTCTCCTCTCTCTATAGGAGCGAGTCTTTCTCACCATCTCTAACTATATCTTCACGGCTATCTTCGTGGCTGAGATGACGGTCAAGGTAAACACACCGCTACGCTCGAATAAACGCCTGTCTGTCTACACTGTCCAATTTCGATCATCTCCATGAGCTTCCATCTACTCCTTCTTCTTCTTTTTTTAATTTTTTTTAAGAAAAGCATATTTAATTCTATCTTTTTATAGACTCGGCTTTATGGCTCTTGGGATTATTTATTCATGCATGAATGTCAGTTTCAAGCTTTAAATATCTTTTTTAATAGTCTGAAGTCATCTATAATTTAGAAATGCTGTCACACTCCAGGGTTTCGTAGTGAGACAGACTTCCTTATTAAAGAATTCTTACAAATAATGCAGAATGATTTACAAAATAGATAAATAAATAAAAATCCTGTGAGAGCATTCTCGTCCTATTAACAAAACCGTTCAGCCGAAAGTGAATGTATGAATAAATATGTATTAATAAATTGTAAATCAAACAGCAAAAACGTTTTAGGTTCCTGTAGTTACAAGGATAATGTTGCTTACATGTATATAGACAGAAATGTAACATTATGTAAAATGCATGCCTAAATAACTAAACACTCAGCAATTACTCCTCAGGACACTCGTTCTGAGAATGTAAAAGTGATTTTGGATTTAAAATGACTGATTTTATGACTGTCTATAGATATTTATTTTACTACAATTGGCACTGAGTGTTTGAGATTATTAAACATGTAGCTCAGGGTTAACATTAAAATAATGTTTGACATAAAGAGTCTACACACAATTATTAAAAGTGTAGGATTTTGTGACGTAATGAAATGAAACCAAGATAAATTGTCGGATTGTCAGATTTCTTTATCATTAATATGACATAGCGAAAAAACAACAAATCAAAAGGATTTAATAGAAAAACAATAACCTGGAAGCACAAATGTTTAAAATAATAGTTTACTAAAAACATTTTTCTTATAATATAGGATGCAGTTTTATTGGTTAAGAGTCTATCACATCTTGATTTGCTGTTTTTATTCCACTCTTGTTTACGAAAATGTTTCAGATCGATCAAATTACAATGAGCACAGTCCTTTCCAAGGGTGTTCAATGGGATTTAGATCTGAGCCTTTTTAAAACTTTGATCTTCTTCTTCGGACTCTTTATTCTGCTACGGTATCCTGTACGTTTCTTTTCTTGAACTTCTGTGGCAAAAAAACTTTTTTGTTTTTAATCATCCGTGATTCCCTTAATCTTGACTAGAGTCCCAGACCCAGCTGAAGAGAAGGAGCCACCACCATGCTTATGATGCAGCATGGGTATGATGTTCTCCTGGTGATAAACTAGTTTGTCTTGTTTAGACCCCAAACAAATCTTTTTAGCATTATGGCAACAAAATTCTACCTTGGCCACATTAGATCATAACATTTTTTGTTTTGCTACATTTTTCGGTTTCGTCTGGTATGATTAAAAGGGGCTTGAAAGTCACTCCAGCCATCCTACCCCACAGACAGATATTCCACCATCTCCTTGAATGTCGCCTTAGGTCTCTTGGCACCCTCCCTCATACATCATTATCTTGGTCTTTTGCTAATTACCAAAGGATGTCCTGTGCTTATTAATGCCGGTGTGGTGCCACAATTTCTCCACTTGTTAATGATGGCCTACACAGTGTTCCATGTTCCATTGTACATCTACACAGTACATGTTTTGGAAAGTCCTCACACTTCTTTCCTGATCAGTACTGTACAGCATTTTAAGAATGTTATTGTGTACCTGCTTTGTAAGATATCAAGAAGCTTCTACAGATTTAGGTGACATTAGGATGACTTCATTGATGACAGGGTGTGTGATCATTACTTTTGTATTTTAGGGACAATCAAACGCCCTATTACAAAACTGGTAATCAGACTTGTTTACTGTAAAATAAAAATGCATTTTCTGAAATGTTTCTATGCATCGTTTGCAATATCACATTAATGATGGGAAAAGATTTGATCCATTGTATGTGTGTGTACAGTATATATAGTATATATAAAAAATTGTAGAAGAAAATTAGGCCAATGTGAAGCATCCATGATAGCATGTCCAAGCTTTCTATCACTAACTAAATGATGAACTCTTATGAACCTTCATGCAGCAGAATATATCCTCGTAAACTGTAGATCATGAATCCTAAAAAGATGACTTCCAGACTTTTCAATTAGCAGTCTATCCATATCCCTTCCCTTTATTTTCCCCCTTTTTCTCCATGCCCCCCATCACCCACTGCAGATGTGTAATTGGTTGATGATGATATTAATTACTCGATTAATTTCTCATAGGCATTCTATCATTTGTGTGTTCTGTTCTCTGGGTTTCTCGGTCTCACTTCATTACGAGCCTAACAAAGTCTATCATTAACAAGCTCAGTGAGAGAGAGAGAGATAAATAGATAAGAGGGGGGGGGGAGAGATAAATAGATAAAGGGGGGAGAGAGAGAGAGAGAAAAGCCAGCGAGGGCAATATAAGGCTCAGTTTACATGTTGACATTAATGATGTGAATATCAATATCTGAATAAATAACCAGATCTTACTGTACTGTACTTTTTTTATTTCATTTTTTTCAGTTCTCATGTACAATATGCTAATATGATTGCCTGGTAGATGGGTGTGGGAAGTCCACCAGCTGTGAACAGTACGATCGCAAGAGACGATCTAATTGTACACCATTGAGTCACTATTCTTTAATGAGAAAGGGATTGTCTTTGAAGCCTTGTTTGTTGAAGCTAGGGTTAGGCTGTAAGCTGACTGTAAATGTTTATTTATTCATTTCTTTTTTTAATCAGCATATTCATGATAGGTATAGAAATATATAGGCCTACAGTTGAAATAAAATCTGTCACGCATTATAGTTCTGCATGAAAAATAAAATGTTATTTTTCTGGGCATCCCTTCGTTGCTCTTTTATTGTTGCTCGATGAAGTGATGTGTAAAATGCATTATAGAAAAAAAAATAAATAAATAAATGATATGAGATAGAAAACTCAAATGGAAAAAAAAAAAAAAAAGATTCAAAATCCATCCAAGAATGTGCATCCTTTTGGGAAATGTGTCACAATTGATTGTTTCTTGACATAGTGAGGTGTTTTAACGCTCAAATTCAGCTCTTCTGTTTTCACAATTCTGGCTTTGAACTCTATATCAGTAGGGTGCAGCATCCAGCAAGGTTCCTGCTGGTCATGTCATATCTGCTCTGGGCTTGACGTGTGAGACGAAAGAGTCTCATTGGTGTCATGTTTTATTTCTTTCTATCATCTGCATTCGCTTCTTTCTCATCCTTTCATTTTCTGTACCTTACCTAAGCCCTTATGGCATTCTGTCAAAAACCTCTCTTATAAAACGCCTCGTATGTTTTTTTGAAATGTGTACAAAATGTCAAATAATACCCCAGTCCACCCCCCACCCTCTCTATTTCTCTCTCTTCCTTTCTCTCTCTTTCAGGTGGTTTCTATGGGTTTGTATCTGGGAGATCGGGCGTATCTGCGCAGCAGTTGGAACATTCTGGATGGTTTCCTGGTCTTTGTGTCTCTGATTGACATAGTTGTGTCAATGGCAGGAGGGGCCAAGATCCTAGGTGTGCTACGTGTCCTACGGCTACTCAGAACCCTGCGCCCCCTCAGGTACAGAAGAAACTCCAAAACTCCTCCAAATTGTACTATTTTAATAGGTCTTTCATGAAGTGATTTTGTAGCAAGAAAAAGCAGCACAGTTATACTCTAGTGCATATATATATTTTTTATTATACAACAGTTGATTTGGAGCAGGAGGCATCCCACTAGTGCTGATAATAAACGATAACAGCAAAAAGTCTTAGCTTTACAGATACAAAGCTAACTAGCCTCTCTAACCCCTGATCAAGGGCACTTGATCAGGGGTTAGAGAATCGCTTTTTGCGATTCAACCCCGGAATTCAGAAGTTATCTGATTTTCTAAAGCGGAATATAAAGAGCAATTTAGGAGATTTACAGGACTGTACACCACGCCCATGATTTATTCTCCTCACCTTTTGGCTGTATAGTATTGGTCTGAATTTGGCATTAACTGTCAGTCGCCAGTCACGGTTAGTTATTTTCACCAGTCATAGAGAGAA
Organism: Clarias pachynema; assembly: GCA_030014365.1. Lineage (NCBI taxonomy): Eukaryota > Metazoa > Chordata > Actinopteri > Siluriformes > Clariidae > Clarias > Clarias pachynema. Next base: position 32,274,708 of record JAQMYL010000036.1, read on the forward strand.
AAAAACAACTTGCTAAATAAACAAAGAACTCATAATTTATTGATAATAAAGAGGTTTGTGGAATTGTTGTATAAAGGCAATATCACACACAAGGCTGTGCTGATATTCAAGCACAACGGCACTCCCTCTCATGTGATGTTGTTTATATAAAGACAGAAAGTAATCAAAATCTGTTGATGATAAAGGGGATTTGTGGAATTGTTGTATAAAAGCAATATCATACACAAGGTTGTGCTGATATTCAACCACAACGGCACTCCCTCTCATGTGATATTGCATAAATAAGACAGAATGCTTGCAGTGTAGTTCTAATAGTTGTAGTATTTTTTTGGGGGGGGGATAAATTCCATGGCATTGGCATTTAAAACTTTGACAAATAAGTTAATGATCGAATAGGACAACAAGCAAATCCACATCATTAAAGCTAAGCCACATCATTAATCACATCATTAAACAATAGCCTACTAAAACAAGCATGTTAATATAAAACTGTAATCAAGTCGAACTGCTGCTGTATTAGAGTTCATAATTTTGATTGAATTTGTCAATTTTAATTAATTACAATTTATTAATCTATCATTTAAAAATGTTAACAATAACTATCTTTATGGAACTAAGTATAAGTTTATGTCTTTTTTTTTTTTTTAAATTGAAATCGAGGACATTTTAATAAAAGACTTATCTCCGTAGTTTAAATACTTCTCTTGAAGTGTGAAAAAATCTTTTAAGTGACTTTTTAATCTAGGTAGAACGCATTTGTACACATTGGATATGCGCTAGCATGCTAGAAAGATACACAAACTGGTGCTTCACTAAAGCTACTGTAGCTAAAGCTAGATAGCTATCGCTATCACTAACTACCTCAAATATCATTATTACTCTGTTTTTTTATTTATTTTTTTATGTAAAATAGCATTTATTTAGCATTTAATTTAGCTAACAGGCAACATTTACCTCAGTGGACATAATACAGAAGCTAGCCTCAATAGCATAACTTGACTAGCATCATAACAAACACTTATAGCTAAGACATTTGAAGTGTCAGTTTTATGAACTCTCTCACTAATTCACGTTAGTTTTCTTTCCCCGTCATCCATCATGTGTCACCATCATGTGCGTCACCATTTAATGCTGCTAAATGTATACATTTGAAGTGTTTTCACTATAACATTGTTTGTTCTCAAAGCTGCTTCGTTAAGGTGTCTATTTGCCGCAGCTGCTGGTATTCTGTTGCAAATTCAACCCTGTCCATTCAGATGAAACATTTTAATATGAAGCTTCTGCTTCAGCCTGCACCTGCTCCATGTGTGTATGTGTGTGTGTGTGTGTGGATATACACACACCTGCCAACAATATGCAGGCTGCTTGGCTAGAGCATTTGGCTAGTCTTTGCTATGCTACATTACACAAACTGGAAGTAGGTAGCCCTGATGAAAAAAACAATGTTGCTGAAAGATGAATTATTCTTTTTGACCTCGTTACGCTGTTACAACCTTAGCACATTTAGAGGGCTAATAACATATTAAATATGTTTAACTATTTAAAATATTATTTACAAAATCGTGGCAGTGAGTCAAGTTCAGGCTTTATTCCTCACATATACATTGTTGCACAGTGAAATCTTTTATTATTCGCATATCCAAGCTTCATGTTAGTAGGCTGGGGTCAGAGGTCAGGGGCAGCTTTATACGGAGCAGACAGGGTTCAGGGCCTTGCTCAAGGGCCCAACACCTGCAACCTGGTGGAGCTGAGGCTCGCACTGCTGACCTTCCGATCAGTAACTCAGAGCTTTAACACACTGAGCCAACACTAACCCCCTTACAATAAAGAAGTTTAGGAAGTAAATGTTTGAATGTATAGACATTAGGGATGTAACGGTATCAAAATTTCACGGTACGGTAATACCTCGGTATGAATGGCACGGTACGGT
>JAQMYL010000036.1:32283199-32301296 GCA_030014365.1 Clarias pachynema
CAGAAACACTACTCAACATAAACAACTAAGCTAGCGTTAGCAAAGTTGTCTGGATAATTAGCATTACTGCCACTTATGCCTTGTTTATGTTCCTTTTATAACAATTTGCTGAACTGACTCTTAATCTTCGAAAAGCTTGTGTGACAAACTAAAACAGAAGCTAGGTTAGCTTAAGCTTGTTTGCTACAGTACAGTGTACTCATAGCTCCAGTGCATAAGAAGCTAACATGCCTTGGCTAGTCAGCTACATTTATTCCACAAATTTGTCTTTGTATCATATTATTGTCTCAAAATTTCATAAACTTTAGCAAAGTAGCTGAAATGGGTCATAAGCACTCGTGCAGATTTTTTTCTTCTTCTTCAGCACATTAACAACAGAGAGAAGTTAGCATTAATCACACCCCAGGTTCTTGTTTTAGCACTTCTATTCCACCATCTTTCATTCCCTTTTAATAATCTGACTCGCTTTCACCCTTTCATTACTCATATCACTCTTCATTTATTTATCTCACCTTATCTCCCGTCCTACCTGTCTCTCTCCTCCTGTCTCCTCTCATCCTTATTTTACTTCACCACCCCCCCACCCCAGCTGTCCGCCTTCTCTTTCTCTTTCCATCTGCTTTGACTGCTCCTTTCTTAATTTAGGTGAGCTGAAATCACCCCAAACCCAGTGCCGCCCTTGTCCACCTCTTTTTTTGTCTGCCTTTTCACCTGCTTTGTTCCGCCATGGATTTTTTTTTTCTCTCGTTATCGACTGCACATCCTTCCTGACGCTGACCTTTCTGCTATTTTTTGAGGTTTATGTTCTGGCTGTCCGAATAGGCAGTGTCAGACATGAAGTGAGGAAGCGAGCGCTGGGTCGGTTTCTAAATAGAAAGTGTCAGTGAAAGTGTGTCGATTGCGCTGGCTTGGTGGTTGTGAATTATAAACGGTCACTTGTTGTCATGTTATCAGCCGCTTTGCTTTGCGCAGTGATTCTTGATTGTTCATAAGATTGTAAAGTGAGCCTATTTTTAAATTTTTCAGCATTTGACGCAACAACAGTGCAGGTAGTTATTTGTAGAGCCTTTTCCTGCCTATGAGATGAGATGCAATAGGCAAAAACAAAAAAAAAAGGTCCCAGATTAACGCCCGATTAACATTACATGTTATGAGCGATTATCTTGAAAAACTATTCTATTATGCCTAATCTTCTTAATTAACATAGAATTTTTGCAGTGTCCATAATTTTTTTTTATAATGGATGTTCATTTGTATAGTATCTTTGTCCTGGTAATGGCGCCCCATGGTGAGAGGTAACTTTTTAGTAAGTTAGTAAGTTTATTTACTTTGTTTCCGTACTTAGATGAATGTATCAGAACTTTTATTGAGTAGTTTTACTAGAGGTTACTGTACTTTTACTCTGCTAAGAGGTACAGCTAATATCAGTACTTTTACTTCACTACATTTCTTCATGATATTGCATTACCTAACATCAGTTGTGTATAGTATTTGAAGCGGGTATTTCGCCACTTGCTGACTATTATGCATAATTTCGTGACTTGCCTTTTCTTTGTGACATCTATAATATTGTAACAGGTGTTTGAAATGAGAAGCTGAGCAGGTTGCAGTCAGTGACAAATATAGCATGTTGACAATCAAGCAGAGCAAGAGATAAAAAGAGAGAGATTTTTTTTACCATGAAAAAGGCTAATGTGAGCTAATACAAGCCCTGTACTTTTGATACTTAAGTTAATTTGAAGTTGAGCTTTTCCTCAGGTACACAAGTTTATGGAGGACTTCTACTTTTACATTCTACTTCTATATTTGCTTGAATAATATTTGCCCTAGGGAATCTCTACGTTTACTCACGTACAGGATTTGTGTACTTTTTCCACCTTTGGTGGCGCCAGAGTCCTCAAGCATTCCACTTTCTATACAGCTTGGGGTTGGGGGAGAGACGTACTGCTTTCTTTAAAACATTTGCGTCATTCAGATGTTTCACTGCACCTAAGAGTTTCATCACCGTCCTATGCTTGAAGTCTTCTCTAAATGTCAATCGCTTTTTACGTCTTCATTCACCAGAAATTTCATCACAAGTCCCAGTTTGACGTGAACGCCCCTCGTATATTTGTGGCCTATCCAGGGATTTGGTGATGAATTTTTTACCAATGCCATCGACATTCTTGCATCACGTAAAAAGTGCTGTTCTGTTACAATCTCCTTGTTTGCTGTGCTGATTCCCTTGGTGTCTGCCAATCTCAACCCAAACTTCCCACTCTTTTTTTTCCCCTCACGACTGATCCCTCACTGGCTCCATCTGTCTCTGCAGAGGCTCAGAAGTTGCCGTACTATGCCGGCTACGGGCACGCCCGCTTGATGATTCACTCTTTGTGCACCAGTCACTACCTGGACCTCTTCATCACCCTCATCATTTGCATCAACGTCATCACCATGTCGCTCGAGCACTATGACCAACCAAAGGTCAGAATGGCAACCATGCTAGTTTTTGCTATAAAAAATATTCATAATGTAATAAAAGAGACAAGATTTATTGTATATTTTGAATTGTTGACATCATTAATTAACTTATATTGCTGCTGCCATTTTATTGTGCTGTTTCTTTTTCTTAAATGCCCCATTTCTCTCTCTCTCTCTCTCTCTCTCTCTCTCTCTCTCTCTTGCTCTTTTCCCTTAGTCTCTAGAAACTGGTCTGAAGTACTGTAATTACTTCTTCAGCTCCACCTTCGTGGTTGAGGCCACACTCAAGCTCATTGCCTTCGGCTTCCGGCGCTTTTTCAAAGACAGGTACGGCCGTCCTCCACACTAAAGGCTGACACCAAGGCTACAAGTGCACGCACATTCACGCACATGCAGTTCTGAAAGGTAATTGATGAAATACACTAATTATTCCCCTCCTTTCCATTCTTTCCCTTTCGCTTCCTGACTCACTCACTCTGTTTTCGCAGCCTGTTGGATGTGCAAGATGTTATGCGGAACGATGCTGTAATTACGCCAGTCTGTTACTTAACATTGATTAATTTAGGCAGGTTTCAAAGCAGCTTGCCTTTGAAATAATTGAGGGGAAGAAAAAAAAGCTGGCGTGATTAGGCAACTTGTGCATGGGAAATTAGAAGCATGTGTGGTTAAAATGAAGAAGATAAAATAATATGGACTGTTGTAGCAATATGCATTTTTAATAGTATAGTGCAGTGTATAAATAATCAAATAAAATTATAAATAAACAAATTAATTAATTAATTAAACCATCAAATGGTTTCCATCCATCCTTTTTTCGATTTATTTCCTTATTGTCATTCAGTACTTATGACCTGATGTTAGTGATACCAGGACATTTGCGACACACAAATAGTCTACAATAGACAAATTAGTGGCTTCATATTTTATTATCATTGACTATTTGTGTAGATTCATGACATATAATATCAACTAATGTAAGCCAAGAAATTATCCTCCACACCATTACACAAGCACCAGTAACCTGAACCATTGATACAAGGCTGATATCTGAACGTCTCAGAAGAAATCGAAACTCATCAACGTTTGTCCAATATTGGTGTCCATCCAAAGTGTAGCCTCAGTTTCCTGTTCTTACAGTAGCTGACAGGAGTCGCACCTCGTGTGGTCTTCTGCTCCTGGAGCCAATGTGCATCAAGGTTCGACTGGTTGTGCTTTCAAATAAAGCTCTTTGGATTACCTCGGTTATACCAAGATGCTATTTGAGTTACTTTTTCCTTCCTATCAGCTTGAACCAGTCTGGCCATTCTCCTCTGACCTCTGGCATCAACAGTGCATTGTCACCCAGAGAACTGCTGCTCACTGGATATTTTCTCTTTTTCAGACCATTCTCTGTGAAGATACTCTGTAAAGATAATGCTGTGTGTGAAAATCCCGGTAGATCAGCAATTTCATAAATCGCCACCTTCAAAGTCACTTAAATCACCTTTCTTCCCCCGTTCTGATGCTCAGGTTAACCTTCACCAGATCATCTTGAGCATGTCTACATGCCTAAATGCATTGTGTTGCTGCCGTGTGATTAGTTGATTGGATCTTTGCATAAGAGCATTATGAACAGGTGTGCATAATGATAAGGCCGGTGAGTGTATTTTCTGACACAGTGCCTGGTATTTACTCAGTCAGCAGGAGAAAACCATAATATAAAAAAATATATTAAAAAAAACATTTATAATTTATTGCTCTCTAATTTAATATGTCAGACAGAGTGGTTGCATTTCCATTGTGCAGAATACTCAGTTATTAATCACTCAGCTCATCAGAAACGATTACAAGAGAGCCGTCGATTGTGGGATGATATCTCTAATGAATAAATGAACGAACACCCCTCTCTCTCTCTCTCTCTCTTAATCTCTCTCATCTACTTTTCTAAATCTCTGTCTGCAGGTGGAATCAACTCGACCTGGCTATTGTGCTTTTGTCTGTGATGGGCATCACTCTGGAGGAGATTGAGATTAATGCCTCACTTCCTATCAACCCCACTATTATTCGGATCATGCGGGTGTTAAGGATCGCCCGAGGTCAGTCACGTGCTGAAAACTTGTTCCATTATTGTGACTTCAAGCTAAATTTCAAGGATCTCAGATGATTGTATTGCTCTTATACTGTACTTGAATTATGCCATGAATTATGAAACATTTGCAAGTTTAGAAAACATGGTATTTTAATTAGCATCGCCTTCCTTCCTTCCTTCCCTTCCTTATTTTTTCTTTCCTTCCCTTGCTTACTTTTTCCAATCTTCTCTTTCTTCCTTTAATATCATTCTTTCCTTTTCATCTCCTTCTCACTTTGTGTCTTCCGCTCAGCAATGTCATACACATGAATGAGGAAACCCAGCTGTAAATATGTGCAGATGATACACACAAGGGCACAATAGCACAAGACTTGGAACAGTTTAGACCAGTTTGTTCTTTGTGAAAGCTGACTGCTGCCTGTCTGTAACACAGGATGGAATTGTGGGGAGGTGGTGGTGGTGGTGGTAGGTGGGTTAGAATCTTTCTAAGGAGGTCCCTGATGGTAATTAATGGCCTTTAAAGACGTCCACGAAGGGTTTCGACTCAGCTCCTCTGCGCCCACATTCTTTCGCAGATTCAGAGGCTGACACTTGGTATTTCATTTTCTCCTGCAATTGGGACCACTGGGACCTCCAGTAAAATGTCTCTGAATAGCAGATTATATGGTATATAATGCTGTTTTTTTTAATTATTATTATTTTAACTTTGATTTTTTTTCTCTATTCATAGTGCTGAAACTGTTGAAGATGGCCACCGGGATGCGTGCTTTGCTAGACACGGTAGTTCAGGCGTTACCTCAGGTATATTATTTGTTTTTTCTCTCTTGAATTTAAGGCCAAAAAAAAGGCATGCACAAAAACGGAACGTCATTTGTCCTGAAAACGTTCCCTTGCTGGAGGATATACTGGTACACAGTTCTAGACCCTGGAGATCCCTTCCATAAATGTTAAACGTAATCTTACAGCTCTCCAATATGTGCCTTTTCCAGCTGAAATACAACATAGATCATGCTTACTGGCATGCTTGATTTACTTTCCGTTTCACTCCTTTTTCATTCACCCTGGTTTAGTTTCTGTAGCTTTAAATTATCTCCCATTGTGGGTGTTTGAAGAGGCTAATCAGAGGACATACAGAGGACCAGAGCTGAGGAGGACCTTTTGTTTTTCATCACACATATTGAACACGTCACAAACTTGTTTATAAGGAATGCGAGGGTCATTTATCGTATGAAAAAATGTTAAATATTTTCCCAAATTATGTCTCCGGAAATGAATATGTTCATGAAAAATTTTTGAAAAAGAAAAGAAAAACCCGCGGTAAGCTTCCGCACAATGTCAAAACCAAAACGGTGCACCCGGTTGAAAAATATTTAAGTGCGTCATGACATGCCAGCCCTTCGGCTCAAAAATGCTGAAACTTACAGGCGACTTGTGGTACGAAATTCTGCCTCATCCTCCTTATTTATCCCCCCACAGACTTCTTTCTCTTTAATCACTGGAAAAAAACACTTCGGCAGGCTTACGGCGGTGACGAGGTGATTAGTGCCAAAACGAAGACTTCTTCTAAAATGGACTTCACCAGCTCTTCCATAATTTGGGAAATTGTGTCTCCTTAGTTGGAGAATATGCTAAGCTCACGACCAATGTTCGTTTCATAACATTATTTTTATCTTAGCAATAATAGCAATTTTATGACCGTCCCTTGTAAGGGTGCTAATTTAAAGAAGAAAAATACCAAAATGTCCAAAAATGTTCAGAAAGTGAATTCTCGTAATAGTTCTTTTAAATAACACGTTTCGTAAGGTTTTTTACATTACTTAGATAATATAAAGTGCCCGCTGGTCAAATCTCCTCGTTACTATAGAAACCATAAAATATAAGTGCATTATTATAACCCAGCGACAAGGATTATGTTGATTTGGATCCAAGAGCCTTGCAGTTCCTGAAGCTAAATCAATGCTTCTTAATGGATCAGATTTGAGAATGCAACAGCATGGTGCTGTAATATACAGATTATTGAAATTGTAGCACTTTCTTGTTAAGGGCAAATGCTACTCTATACTGACTCAGACTCTTCAGCCTGGACTGTGCTTCTCCAGTCTCATGCTTCTACCATAACACAAGGGCAGTTTAGCTCACTGAGCATTAGCTAAGAAAGAGCGATAAAGGTTAATTATGGAGATCAATCGCTTTCTGGTGCCCAGTATGAAGAACATCAATCAGAGAGGACCAGCTTGTAAAAACGGTATTCACGTCTTTAACCTTAATTTACCCGTTAAAGTTTCTAAGTTGAGAAAGTTTTGTAATCTTGGAGTAATATGTGTGTGTGTGTTTTTTTTCCAGCAAGTACAGCACACCCACACAGAGCTTATTGCTTATGCTGCAGTGTAAACTTCTGAAAGCTAATTAGCTGATCTTATATTCCTGAGATATTCTCCTCTGTCTTGCTTATTTGAAAAAAAAAAAAAAAAAGGAAATGTAGCTTACTCTATGTATCTTCTCATTTCCATTATTTAGATCACATTTTGATCTGTCTTTTTCCCCACCTACTTTTGCACATTCTCTTGGGTAAGTGATGAGGGACTAGACATTTTTCTAGAAAGCTGCATCAGAGCACATAGTTCTTATAGACATGACTAGCCAGCACTGCTATTGCTCCGCTCATGCTCGGTTAACCAAGCATGTGTCTAACTGGCAAGTTAAAATTCTGCAGTATATAAACAAGATTTTCGTATTAAAGTTATCCTTTTCTGGCTTTCTATTTGTACTTGTACTTTATGTGCTACAAGTCAACAGAGACCTTTATTTACCACGGAAAAACACTTACAAGCTCGAAACACTCATAAAAAAGGAAAAACAAAATTTTATTACCATGGCCTACAAAAAAAACTGTTATTCAAGTGCAAAATAAACGGCTGTATTGACATTCATCTGAATTATTATTGTTATTTCTACCTACAAGTTCACCATATACAACTCATATAGCGCACATCCTTTAGCAAGTGCAGTGTGATTTACCATTCTGAAAGAGATACTTAGTATGGAGATTACTGTACATGTGAGCATTCCCAGCAGGAACCCTAACGTTGGATGATTACTGTAATTTGGTCGTAAAGACGTCGCGATGGCGTTCACCACTGAGGCAATGTTGTTTTTCAAAGTTGGAATGATAAAATGATGTTCCCAGAAAACAAACAAAATTTTTTCCCAGGATGTCCCCTAAAAATCTTTGTGTAGAGTTCCCTTTTCCCTAGGACGTTACTGGAGTGTGTTACCTACAGTAGACGTCCACAGGACCTTTGGAGAACTGGATGCAAATGTGCAGAGAATGTCCCGCTCATGTTATTTCTTTTCTCTTGTTTTAATATTCGTTTTTTTATACTTTTTTTTCTACGGATGGCTGCAGCATCCCCACAGATCTCCAGATGACAGGGGAAATGCATTACCACTGCACCACTCAGAAACATATGCTCACTCAATGCAGCAGTAATCAAGGGAATGATTCTTGAGACCCTATAAAATGGTGTTCAGGGAGGGACAATCCTGAGACAAACGTGTGACATTACAGAATGAATGTTTTCTTTGGGACAGAATGGAATTTTCATTAAAGGTTATATTTTTGTCTAAGTTGGAACATTACACTGAACCCAAACTCATTTCTCATTTGGACAAAACCGGAACATTAAGTCCCTAGACTGTCCTGTTTGATGGCTTGAGATAATATTGAATGAATGAAAGACCCAAACACAGCATTGCAAATGCAACCTTAAAACAGGGAAATTTGAACCTTTATTTTGACCTTTAATGCAATAAACATGTATTTGCACAACGTCTGACCACATCCACTGTCCCTTTAGTTTCTAACAGGATTTAGAATTTTGAGCAGAGATTGAAACAGCTTTCCACACACAGCACACGTACGCTATCTCAAGTCATATATCTATTAGTGCTGTAATGTTACCACTCTGTTTCATTTTGTTTTAGAAATATTACTGTGAAGTGCATCTTAGTTCCCAAATTATTGTACTATAATATGGTGGTTGTGGGACTTGTTTTGTATGTGCATTTAAGAGCACCAACAACATGCTTGCTGGTGATTCAGAGGTCCACACTCAGCTGTCTTACCACAGTGACCTGAGTTTTGAGTCCTACTCAGGCCATTACACCGCTTAGTGTTAATATCGTTTTGAAGTTTTTCTTGCCCATCATCATGTAGTCAATATGGTTCCGTGGTCAGTTCAGCAAAGCAATTCTAACTTTCAAACACAACCTAATTCCAACCATGTCCCAAAGTCCGTAACATTGCCGAATTAATGAAAGCACAACATTGTGACAAGCAAAAGTTCTTGCTGGTTTGTTCTTTATTTATTTGTGATGTTGTTTCACCATTCTTTCCAAAGTACTTGAAAACACAAAGTAACTTCACTCACTCATACTTAACCAAAAGGCTTATAGGTTATTACTCCAGAATCAAGGGTTGAATCTTGTCTCTGGTCCTCCAGAGATGTCTGAAAGACATGCAGTGCAGGCTGACTGGTGTTTAAAACTGCCCATTATGTATGATTGTGTGAATGTCCCCATTGTTGGCACCCCAACCACAGTGCCCTAAGTTCCATAAGAAAGGCCCTAGCCCCGTTGCGATCCTCTACATACAGTAGGACGATCAATATAAACAATGGATGGATAAAGTGATGGATGGAAGGATATTGTAAAAGTGTCTAACCCTTTTGTGTTACACCAAATGTGCTTGGAACTGAACTAACCATGAACATACTGTAAGTCTCACTGCCAATCTTGTTATACCAACAGACTATCACTTGCAGTGCATATTCCATTGCCATAAATCTGTTTGCTGAGCTCCAGAACAATTTTACATTTAATACAGTCTGAGCACATTGTTTTCTTAAGGCATTTCCTTAAGACTCGATATAACATACAGCTCTACAGTACAGCTCCACAAATGGGCATTTAGTGGGAAGAAAACAGATATTTGTTTGCTTATTTATTCAGATGAGTCATTATTTGCTGACATCTTGTTTATTCGAAATGTCAAGGAAACGTCGACTTCAGCTCTTGTGATTACTGTAATTAGCTAATGGCATGCTGAATGACTGTGTGTTTTGCAGGTGGGAAATCTGGGTCTGCTGTTTATGTTGCTGTTCTTCATCTATGCTGCTCTGGGTGTAGAGTTGTTCGGGGAACTGGGTAAATGGTCCCCTTAATCTAAATGACAGATGTCAAAGCTGTTGGCCTGACAGCTAACGGCATTGTATTGTTTATTTTTAAAAAAAGTATCACTCATATTTTATCGTTATTTGTTCTGTCCCTGGTCTTAGTATGCAATGCAGATTACCCGTGTGAGGGGATGAGTCGCCATGCCACCTTCGAGAACTTCGGGATGGCCTTCCTGACACTCTTCCAGGTCTCAACCGGTGACAACTGGAACGGGATAATGAAGGTATGATTATTATTATGATTATTATTATTATTATTATTATTATCAAAACATATGAGATCCAAAATCATTCTGTAGAGTAGCCTTTATACAGAGTCCCTAGAGTCCCTTTAATACAGTACATATAGGGGTCCGAAAACAAATCTTGTAGAAAGCGATTTTGGCGAGAAATTTGCCGTACTTCTGGAGATTTCCTGGCTCTCACAGGTCTCTTTTTAAACTCCCCAAGCCCCTCTTTAATCTCGCCAATCTCTGCAAAAAGCTATGATATTATAGGACCTGTCAATTCTTTTCACAAGAAGAAAAATCATACATTTCTCCTGAAATTCAATGACTCATTCTTGAGGCTCTCCTTAAAGTCATTGGGCTCCCCTGGTTCTCGCTGATCTCGAGAACGCAGGAGAGCGACGTGTTTGCTGAGTGAATGAGGAGGTCGAGGAGAAGTCCCACGCGTTCAGCGAGAACTGGTTTCTACTTGCCGGGAGTTCTGGCGACATCGAGAAGATCAGGGACAGCATCTGCGAATGGTCTACGTACTCTTGGCGCAATCGAGTGAAACGGCAAGAGAGCGTTGGCACAAACTCCCGCTAGCCACCACGTGGGACACATGCGGTGCTAGCATTGTTCTCTTGCGCCTCACTCATGACGCTCTTGCCAAGCTTTCCTCGTAGTCGCGGGCCTCTCGTCGAGCACTCCTCACCTCTCCTCATTCCCGCCACTCGCAAAACCACAAGACTGCCGCATATTCCTTGTTCTCATCGTACATTCGCTGAGAACTCCTAGTCCTCGTAAAAGCTCTCCTCAAATCCGTACGCCCATGATTTAACACCTTTTCTAGGTCATGGACAACAATCACTCTCTATGAGATTTTTCATCACACTCCTTTACAGTATGTATGAAAGGGGCTTAAAGGAATATAAGAGGAAAGAATTACCTTAAAAAAATCTTACTCTCTACCATACTTGCTAGATGCGTGGTAAGAGTAGCGAAATAATCCTCATCATTAAGGACGATCTTGTTTTAAAATAACCAAACATTATATGCAAATGTGTTTTAAATCTACACAGACACTGAGACTTAAAAAGAAATAAATATTCATTAGAGGATGTTAGCTAAACTGCACTGAAAGTCTACCGACTTGAATCTCTATATTTTTTCCTCCCAGGACACATTGCGCGAGTGCCCACCGGGCGACACCTACTCCTGCAACGGCAGTCTGCAGTTCATCTCGCCCATGTACTTTGTGAGTTTTGTGCTGACAGCTCAGTTTGTGCTCATCAACGTGGTAGTTGCCGTGCTAATGAAGCACCTGGATGACTCGAACAAAGAGGCGCAGGAGGAGGCGGAGATGGACGCCGAAATCGAGCTAGAGCTTGCACAGGGAGGGCTCTGCTGCCTGGGTGGGCTGGCAGCTGCTGCTGGGCCGGGTATCGGGATTGGAAGTGTAGGTGGAGGAGCTGGCGGAGGTGGAGCTGGAGGAGAGAGGCCAACCCTTGATTGTGGAAGCAGACCGGCAGCCATGGTGGGGGCTCACGTTCACGCCAGCCAAAGCGGGTACACCCCTCCGAGTGGAGGGCATGAATCACACAACCACAGGAAGCTCTACTCACCTGCACAGGTAGGCCGGTCATCAGTGCTGCATACAGTACATCGCTACTGCTCAAACTGTGCAAAGAATGATGATGAATAATGAAATAAACTGTTATCACGGGGGGGAATTGCAAGCTATAGCACAGTGCTGCTGAATTTCTCAATTCTAAACAGAGATCACCTGGGTTTCTGTTTCAGCGGCTCTGACAGTTTTTCTCATAGCAAGCTTAATCACAGGCTTCCGCTCGCTCTAATGCAGTATGGTTTCTATAGTAACAACTAATTCACAGGAACTTGAATGGAGGACACTTCACATAATTTACTCTAAAGGTCATAATAAAAGGATCAAAATATGTTTATTTATTTTATTCTTTCAGTTTTTTAATAAACAAAAGCAAACAGTTATTAATATTTTAAAGTACACAGTAAATTCCCCAGTGTGAAATTAACAGAATTTATATGGGTCCCATTGAACTAAAATTAACTTTAACATTAATGAAATAGATTTTAGCATGAGCATCTTGTAATGGAGATCTTGGAATGGTAAAAAAAAAAAAACATTCTCAAAATAATACCTGTCCTTTGGTTGTTCATTCATGTATTACATCATGCTATAACGGGTCGCAGGAAGCCTGGAGTCTCTCCCAGGAAACTTCGGGCAGACCCTGGACAGCGTGCCATTCCATCACAGGTCCTTTGGTTATATTAATTTGAAGTCTTTGAAGAATTTACTCTAAGACTTCAGTCGTCAGTAAATAATGTACAATGGTTATTAGAGATTTATACTAAAAACTACAGCTGGAGTCCTAAAAACTGCCTTATGCACAGGCCACAACTCTGACTCACAATAAACAAGGAAAAATGTGATCTCAGTCACCGTGGCATAGTTGTTAATGCCAGGCAGGCTGGTTTAGGTATTTTAGACCGGCTGATCTTGTGGGATTTTCATGCAAAACAGTCTCTAGGGTTACACAGAATGATGGCGGGGGGGGGATGCACCAGCAAATGGTAGTTCTGCAGGTAGAATTGCCTTGCTGACGAGAAGTCAGTGGAAATGAAAGTAAATCTTTAAAGAAAACCTCTTTAAAAGCATCACAGCTGTGCGATTAAATCAAATTTGCTGTTTAATTTATCTTTTTTTTTTTTTTTTCAATTCACTTTGACTTGATGAGTCAGTTCACACAGAATAGGTTCACACTTTTAAATTATTTAGGCACACTTGATTCAATGAGCGAATTGACCGCTTTGTAAATTGGTTGCTTATAACATCTAATCGCACGATGCATTTAAGACAAATAGAAATGACAGATATAAATATCTATACATTTTCCAGTCCATTTATTTTAGATCAGTTGAAATGGATGGACCAGACAGAATAAATATGTGAACGTGTTGGCCTTCGGCACTGGTCCTACACCCCAAATGGTGCTGGATACTGACAGTATTGGGTTATCCATAACTCAACAAGGTTTTTTCTGGCACAGGATCACGCGTTACAGAGGGTAGTTAGATCAAAGTAGTCGGATCTTAGACGTCTTTACTGACAATAAATACTCCATTAGAATGAATAAATACTACAGTCAGCACAAAGTCAGATATGAACTATGCAGAGCAATCATCTGATGTTGAAAGAGTTCAGCAGGGACACTCTGTACCAAGCACTGACATCATGAACATGAAGTAATGGAGCTTCTGTTCTCTGAAATAACCCCATCCCACCACCAGCACCACCATCACAACCACCACCCCACCCAACCAGAATGTACTCCTTCCTCAAGCATGAGTCACTGGTGCTAGTATGTGCAGGTGTGTGTTTGTTTTGGGCCATAGCTAGATAGTTGTCTGGACGTGCTACTTGCTCTATTAATAGCCGCGTTCCAAGAATAGCTCAATGCCGCTTGCAGCAGCACCTGTAGACTGCAATGATTGCGAATTTTAAAATGCAGCACCAACAAGACCAATTTCCCCGCTCGATCAACACAGGGCCATGATTGCGCTCGGCGTCTATTTTCCGTATAAAAGCAGGACGTGGTTGAAAGAGATGAAAGGTGAGGAAGAGGAAGCAAGAGGAAAAAGTAGTAGCATCATTTAAACGACTCGTTGCAAAGAGTGGAGAATAAACATTCTGTAAAGTCAATCGTAGGAAAGGAATGAGTCTGAGGGTTGGACATGTGGTGAGATCAAGGCTGATAATATGTCATGAAAAGAGAGAGCTTTTAAAAAGGAGAATTGTAAAAGAGAAAAAAAAAGCAGCGGATATAATAAATTTTTTTTTAAAAAACAGAGATGAGAACAACTTGAATGATGAAGTGGCAGTTAGTTTCACCCCTGCACTGTTTATGGACAGGAAATAATCTTGTCTCGCTTCTTTGACCCAAAAGATGTTTACAATTCATCCTGAAACTATACTTCTCCTTAATGCTTCTACACTTGCAATCCTGAAGATTTACACATCCCAAAAAGTATATAAAAAAAAACAGTAACATTTGCGTCAATGAATAATCTAAAATGGGTATTAGAGATTTATACTAAAAACCACTGCAAGAAACCTAAAAACTGCCTTATGCACAGCCCACAAACTCTGACTCACAATCAAAATGTGATCTCAGTCACTTTGACCGCGGCATGGTTGTTAATGCCAGACAGGCTGGTTTAGGTATTTTAGACTGGCTGATCTTGTGGGATTTTCATGCAAAATATTCTCTAGGGTTAAACAGAATGATGGGAGAAAAAATAAATATCAGTGAATGTTGGTTCTACAGGTAGAATTTCTTGCTGATGAGACAAGCCAGACAAACCTGAGACAACTAAACTAAATGAAAACTAACTTTGTAAGTTTGGTGAGCATCACAGCTGGGCGATTAAATCAAATTTGCAGTTTAATCGATTTTTCTTTTTGGTTGATTCTTTGAAATGATGAATAGTCTAAACTTATAAAATTCCATGAAATCACAGCTTTTCGGGAAAATGTTCCTTGAAGAACCTGTTTTGCAAAGGTAGCACTTCGTGTTTGTCTTCTTTTGTGTTTATCAGCAGTAGGTGTGCTACCGCCACCAACTGGACTGGAAGAGCGGCGGGAAAAAGAAAAAGATCACTTTAATTGAGATGACATTTTACCAATGAACTAAACATCTTCCACAGTACCTCTGTGTTTATTAGATGTTTGTATTAATTTTAATATGGTAAACTTGTACGAATTATAGCTACTTGAGACAAATCAGGCAGTAATCATTAGTGCTATTAAATCGAATCGAACTGAAAATCGGAAAGCTCCAAAAATCAAAAGAGATCGATCGTCTCAGACCACAGATTTAAAATTTTATGGCATATGGACTACAACAGCAGGAGAACCTTAACAGTTAAAGATTGGAAAACAACCGAGCAATGATTGTTCCATGCTCAGAGTAACTAATATCATAATTTCCCCCATTTTGATATATGTTGTTAACACTAATTAAAGCTCTTGACCTTGTATCTGTGTGGGTTTTGGGTATGATATGCGCTGCCACTATGGGACTGCCTGATGAGATACAATCATGAACGAACAGCTGTACAGGTTATCCTGACGAATGCTCAGAGTACTCCATGTATGGAGTGTAATTCATAAACCGCGAAACTTAATGAGACTCTTAACGATGGCCTGCTATTCTTTAGATTGTGCACATAATCACAGTGTTAAATCCGTGCTATCTAATAAAGCTCATTCTTTTTAATCTTTTTTTTTCTTTTCTTTTTTTAAAATAACTTTACCAGCCATGGCATGGTTCCAAATTGAAGACTTAGTCTGACACTGCCGCAGCAGCATAATTAGTGGGTTGGGCCGAGCATGAGAAGTAGAACATATACAGAGATGCACAGAGAGTGAGCAAGAGAGCATGAGAGAGGGAGACATCCTTTCTGTCTGTCGTCTGATTACGCAACCCAGAATCATAACCAGCTGTTCCTGAATGAATTGTGGGTGTTTGTTTTAAAGCTGTTAAAGTTTAATACTTGCTTAATGATTTTTTTTTTCTTACCATAAAGCAGGAAATAAAAACTAGCTGCCAGCTTTGAAAGTAAGGATATTATGCAGTTTTCAGCTATTACGCTAGCTTAATCACTGCTGTTTATATTACTGCTGCAGAGCTCGTCTGATGGAGGGCTTGCTCAGCAGATGTACGTATCATGAAGCAGGCTAACAGATTGCAGGTTTTCTGCTTCTACTATATAAAACCAATATGGCATACCAATGAAGACCTTCAAGGCAGCAGAATAGTCAGCTGACCAGCAAGACATAAATTAAACAAGACTAAATCATTAAACAGGAAGCAGGATGTATCAGGTAATCACAGACACCAGGCTGGAGCAAGACTTTACAAAATGTCTTTGGCGGTCTGGGTTATTAAAAAGGATTTGTCTGAGTAAGCAGGTATAGGTGCTGGATAGGAGGGCTGCACAGCCTGTGGGGGTTATAGATGTCCTTGACCTAAGTTTTAAGGTAGTCCTTTACAAGGCAGCGTATATCTACAGCCATGTGTTAAGTTTGTACAGTTTTTTTTTATTTATTATAATTTTTTTTTATTACAATTTTAATATTTAAAACCTGCAATTAGCTAAATGACCATATCTTACACATGGTATCTTACACCATATCTTTCAGGTGCATCTTTCAGGTTTTTTTTCATGTTAGAGCAACTTCCCCTCAACTGCCCCATGCTGTGGGATATAGGGTGGGCCCCCCATGGATCGGACTGGCTTGTCTGATGGGGCCTCCATGGATCGGACTGCTTGTCCGGTGGGGCCTCCATGGATTGGACTGCTTGTCTGGTGGGGCCTCCATGGACTGGACTGAATTGTCTGATGGGGCCTCCGTGGATTGGACTGCTTGTCTGGTGGGGCCTCCATGGATTGGACTACTTGATCGTTTTATGACGTCAAGTCGGCAGTCTTGGGCTCTTTGCCTGCTGAGCCCTGTGCAGGATTAACTCAGGTGCACTGAGTGTTCTGGTGCCTTTCTGTCATGGCAAGCACTGATTTTTTCATTGATTTGTGCCGTGGTGGCTTTTGTGTGGGATCAGAGTGGACTGGCTGGTCTTTTGTCCCCCCAGGCATTGGGTACCCATGGTCCTGTCACCAGTTTGCAGGTCTATAATTTGTGATGAATGCTGTTCACTTCACCCATCAGTGGTCTAAATGTTATGACTGATCAGTGTATGTACTCTATCTAAAACAGATCATGGACTAGATGGGACTAGTTTTGTAAATTATTGTTAGTGACTTCAACTGTGCATCACTAAATCCCTAATGGTTAAGCACTTATTTGAAATGTTGTGTTAGAGCTAAGGGTGGTGAGTAGGTGTTGCTGGTGCATGTGGATGAGGAGCCCAATTTGAAAAAAGTTGTCCCCGTCCATAATTTCTAATGGCTGGCCCGGGTGTGCGCTGAAGATCATGGGAGTTCAACCGCATCTGCTTTGTGAGTTGCAGGCTCAGGCACAGGCATGACAATGCATATACTAAAGAAGTTTTTGGAATACATTTGAAAGTTTTTCGAAAAAGGAACTATTTTTCAATCATGGATGAGTGTGCGTAAGTGGCTCATATTTTGCTGCCTCAGACATTTTTTTGATATTTTCAAGGAGAATGCCACATCATTGTGAGTGTCAGCGATGATTTCTAAGCTCTAATCGCACTTAGAGATGCGCTCCAACCCAGTGTACAGTCCTTTCGAGCAGGGTTTGCAATTACTAGCGGAAAAGGCTTGTAAGGTGATGGTGCCCTATTAAAATGTCAAGACAAAGAAAGATTGTTGTGTATTGGCCCTACAGTCAGTTGAGGATTTTTTAAAATGTTCTCGGCATTATCCTGAGACGTTGGACATTTATATGTACCACATCGGTGCAATTACTGTGTTCATACTGGGAAACAGAGTGAGACGTGGTGTACTATTAAAATGCGGATGATGTGCTGGAACCATCAACGAGATACAAAGAGTGATAGGTAGTTTTACACTTATCAAATGAGAGTTTGAAAAAAATGAACCAGATCAATTTCAACCGATGGCACTTGTAACTTGAGCTTTAGGCACAAATACGACCGGGTTGCAAGGTGAACATCACATGGTGGACTGAGGCATACCTGTGACTTAAGGGACTTAAGGTACAGTGTGGGATTTACTCCTGCCACCAATTAGGACAGAACTGATGCATAAAATTGTAGCGACGAACAAGGCTCCCAAAGAGAGAGACAGCAGTCAATTGATCACATTCCAGAGACCCTATCCCAGCATGCACGGCGCCATCCCAATAACCTTATCTGATCTGCGATCTTAAAGGAGCAGCTGCAAAAGGAAGCTGCAATCTTATCTGATTCGCGATCTTAAGGGAACATCTGTAAAACTAAACTGCAAGAAAAACTTCACAAGGCCAGATGCTTTGAAGTAGACCCCAAAACCAAGGGTCCGGTAAATAAAGCAGACAGTTTTACAGCTTCACCCCGAGTTGGGGGGGAACCACCAAGTCACACCTGGACACTCATTGACCTCCA
>JAQMYL010000036.1:32301396-32315416 GCA_030014365.1 Clarias pachynema
GTGTACATTATAAATTTTGTTTCAGTTAATCAAATTAACCCGAATCGTTAAAGATTCGATACAACTCTGACCCAGAGTTAAACATTACATATTAATGGTGAAGGATGAATGGTGAAGGGCATTGTGTCCACATTAAAATGTCTACATTTATTGGTGGACAATGCGACCGTCATTCATTGTCTTTATTATGTAAACCCTACAAAATCTAAATTGGGGAGCTACTGTATAGTAGAAGAAGAAGCCTTTGATTTTTCTCATGTACAGTATATTACAGAGCAGTGAAATTCTTTTCTGGCCATATCTCAGCTAGTTAGGAAGATATAATATGGAACCACAGGAGCAGAGATGATTAAATAGGTTATTTGTAGTGCTGGGGCTTGAACCCCATAACTGCTGCACCACCACCACCACTGCTTTAATTTACAGTACAGAAACTTATAAGAATCAGCACAGGAATTGAGGAAGAGAAATTTGGCATCCATACTCAAATTCAGTTGCAAAGAACTTATTGGCATGTGTGGGAGAACTACTGAGGAGTTGTAGCACTAGTCTTGGTGTAGTCAGGTCTTGAGACAACAGAGAGTGGCCTCACTTGGAGAAAATGCTAAAATCCTCTTAAGGTTCTGGTTGTTCCAAAGAAATTTGCATTGCCAACTGAGTTTCGTGCTTGTATTGACACTGTTTCATGGCGCAAGATGCATCCAAGATGATGCATCAAGACTCTTCTCATGCATCAACTGAGTCTTGGATGCATGATGATCTGTACTAGCAGAGGTATACATTATTGATGGAGACTACAAAGTACTTCTGCCAAATGGGGTAAATGTAAATGGCTGATCTACTGACATTTTATCGAGGCTTGTGCTGTTTCGTATTGGAGACTTTTCTAAGTAGTTAAGGCATGGATTAAATGCATTTGTGTCCCTTTTGAGGTATTTTTCTATACGTGTTGTCCAAGAACAGCTCAGAATCCCAAGAATAATCTCTAGTGTATGGTACCTAAATAAATATTGTCCAGGCACAGCTGAAAACCTGAAGGATGTGCTATGAGGTGTCATTCCAGGTATGGAGTGTTGATGTATAAGCAGCATGGGATGAATTGAGTGAGAGGTGAGTTCTGTCCAGAATGAGTATATATAGAGCTATAAAGGGTATATAAGAGGGGTAATGAGGGTCTAAGGCCAGAGAGGCAAGTGTCGGCTGATAAGCAGCGCCAGTGTTTGTGTGTCTGACGTGGCAGATCAATGACCTCTCTGCTGCTTTTCACCTGACGGCTTCCAGGATTGTTGGACGTGCATGCTCATGCATGACTGGCTAGGAATACGGCTCGCTGAACACCAGCAAAAAATAGCGTCTCTGCCTCCATCACCTCCCAGGCAACAAAGAGCCTGTCAGGCTGTGTGGAAAAGATGGAAACAGAGATCATTTGAGTTTATTCTTTATGCTTTTGTCTCTCTTTTCCCTAATCATGCATCAGAAATGAGCCATTCAGTCAGTCATAATCACATCTCTGATGCAAAAAGAAAGCAGAAAAAATAAGCACCAGAAAACATTGCTGCGGGAAAAAAAAGAATTGTTTCATGCAGACTTGCTTAGTGTACTTTCTAAGGTACACACCGCATTGACCCCTGGGTCAATAAACATAGCAGTCTAGCAGTTCAATTAACTACATGGTGTCCCAAATATTTCCATACGTCTGGGATTTTTTTCAATTAATATACTGTATATATATATTTATATATAACATCCTCTACATGATCGCCATGCCTTTGCAAACACATGCTCCCACTCATCATGAACTTGTGTTAACTCATCTGGTGTTATGCATGTAATTGCTTAATTATGTTAATTTCCCCTGTGTATGGAGACCTTCGGGACACTCTGTAAATTGCTTTGAATATCTTAAGTGATAGTGGACTTATTAATAAGACGCACAGGAGAGCTTGTGACGGCTCTCACCGTTTAATCCGCAACCTATTTTTTAATAGTGACACATAATTAATTGGACACATGCAGTGTTTTCTAGCATTTCTCTGCACCAGCGGTAAATACTACCAAAGGACTGCAGTATACTTTTTTGATTAATCGCTTCTACTGCAGGCCACGGGAAATAGAGGCAATAGCATGCATATATAAGAGGAGGCTGTAGGGGGAGCGAGTTTCAGTTTGCGCAGTAACCTTGATTGAGAGGCACTTTGGATGTAATGTGCAATAAATGTGCAGTCATATAAGGAATGTGTCATGTTCATACAGTACTCTTCCCTGCTAATTCTAGATGCATTAGGTAACAGGGCCAGGGGCGTTCAAGTCAATCCGGGACTTTTGAAAAGTCATGGAAGTAAAAACTCCCTTTATTTCTCTATATACAGTACAGTAATCCCCTGCTACACTACTGCACTTATCCCAGCATTTCATTACTGCTTGGATACCTTCATAGTAGATAGTTTTCTCAGTACACCGGAGCCATGATCAGTTTCCTGCATCAAGTCTGAAATGCCGGCCTCCCAGGAACTACATCAGCATGCTGTGCTTGATGTCTTCTGTAAAGTCCCAGTTTGACTTGAACGCCTCTAACAGCTATCATGGCTAAAAAATGCACCATAATCAGTGCTAGTGATAGTGTGAACCATGAGAATATATTAGCAAAACTGTATACATAACCATTTGTCCCTACAGATAATAAGTTTTCAAAATGAGTACAAGTTGAAACGCGGTGTTT
This sequence comes from Clarias pachynema, assembly GCA_030014365.1. Classification (NCBI taxonomy): domain Eukaryota; kingdom Metazoa; phylum Chordata; class Actinopteri; order Siluriformes; family Clariidae; genus Clarias; species Clarias pachynema. The sequence goes on from JAQMYL010000036.1 coordinate 32,304,116, forward strand.
ATCTCGTTTTGCTGTCAAACTGTTCAAAAAACTCTCCAATGACACAATAACAGATGATGATCCTGGCATGTGTGTTTTATATGCAGGAGAACCTCTGGTTGGACAGTGTCTCTCTGCTGATTAAGGACTCTCTGGAGGGTGAGATGCAGATGATTGATAACCTGTCAGGATCTGTGTTTCACCACTACTCCTCCCCTGTGGTGTGCAGAGGGTGCAGGTGCCAGCCAACTGAGGTAACACACATATACACACATACTCAACATATTGCACACAGAGGAAGAACCTTTTTAACTCTATTTGCTTCGTAATTGGATTCTGTATCAAAAAGCCAACACTGGTTAAGGCCCACATGTTGAGTTAAGCTAGCATAGTGAGGATTTAATTACCTGCTAGCTTACGTGCTATTTAGACAGTTATACAGGATTTACTTTTGAATTTAACCTTTGGGCTTAAACCCAAATTTCTTGCTTGATAGAGAGGCCAAGTACAGTGCTACTGTCTCTCATTGTGATCTGTCGTGGAGAAGTACACGTTTTCTTCTGTGCTTAAAAATAATGGTATGACATTTAAGGCTGGTATTAAATACATACATATTGTATGTTTGAGTGAAAACAAATCCATGAAGTCGAGAAAACTGTCTGTAGACCCACAAGACAGGATTGTGTCAAGATCCGGGGAAAACGTTCTGGAGCACTGAAAGCACCCAAGAGCACGATAGCCTCCATCATTCTCAAATGGAAGAGATTTGGAACAACCAACAGTCTTTACAGATCTGGCCATCCAACCAAACTGAGTAATCAGTGATGAACGGCCTTGGTCAGAGAGGTAACCCAAGAACCTAAGGGTCACTATAAATGAGATCCTAAGTTCCCTTATGGAGATGCGCGAGACTTACAGAAGGACAGCCATAATTGCAGCACTCCACCAATCAGGGCTATATGGGAAAGTGGCCATACAGAAGTCATTCTGAACTAAAGGTTATATGACGGTCAGGCATGAGTTTGCCATAAAAGCAACTGAAGGACTCTCAGACCATCAGAAACAAAAGCCTCTGGTCTGATGACACAAAGATTAGAATCAGGCAATCAGGCACTGCACATCCCCTTGTTAAAACTATTCCATGGTGGCAGCAGCGTCGTGCTGTGGGGATGTTTTTTTTGTGACTGGCACTGAGAGATTAGTCAGTAAAGAGGGAAAATTGATGCAGATGAAATACATAGCTATACTGAGTTGAAAACATTCTCCAGATTTCTCAGAATCTCAGGCTGTGATAAAGATTTAAAGTTCAACGAGACCATGATCCAAAGCATAACACCAAGAAAACACAAGAGTGGCTTCAGAACAACTGTGTGAATTTTGGAGTCTGGAGTCTGGACCTGAACCCAAACGTCTGGACCTGAACCCAAAAGAGAATCTCTGGAGAGACTTGAAAATAGCTGTGTTCTGACCCTGCACGTTCAACCTGGTTGAGCTTGAACGATTCTGACAAAGAGAGTGGAAGAAACTTACAAAAGTGTGGCAAGTTTGTAACATCATTCACAAACAGACTTGAGTCGGTCATTACTGCCGAAGATGCTTTGACCAAGTACTACGTGATGGATCTGAGTACTTGTGAAAATTTCATATTTCCGTCTTTATTTTTAATAAATGAACAAAACACGCCAAACACCTGTTTTTACTTTGTAATTGTGGAGGATTGTGTGCAGAACGATCAGAAGGGTAAAAAAAAGATTTAGATCCATTTGTGAAACATAAAAAGTGCAAAATTAAATATAAATAAATAAATAAAAGGGTCTGAAACTTTCTATCAGCACTGTAAATTTATTCTTCATTTGTGCAGATTTTTATTTATTTATTTATTTATTTAAATTTTTTCAAGCAAAATGTACTAGATTCCTCTTTGTAGATAAGCTATGGGATAAAAGCTTAGGTGACAGTATTACCTGTGCCAATCTTTGCTCCAGCCAGTATTTTTGTGTGCTTCAGTCCATTTTGGATCAATCTTCTGCACTTATTGGATTCAGCAGAGTGACCAGACAGCCGCATGTTAGGAAGATTTCCTTTGTGTCGTTCCCCCTCAAAAGGGGCAGGCTGGTATTACGTTAGTGGGACTACAGGTCCTTGGAAATTGAAATGCCATGAGCTGTAACTTCGCTGCACTTCAATTCCCCTTCCACTTTATCTTTGCAGAGCTTCCTGTTAAAGGAGACATGGTATACAGTACACTATGATATCAGCCTAGGTCATAGAGATGTACAGTAGGAACAATGCAAATATGTTATACTGTGCATCATACTGTACGATTTCTCCTGGTTCCATATACTGTAGGTATTAAAGGAATTGGCACACATTTCATTATGACCTTGTTGAAACATTTGTTTAATGTTACTTTATAATAGACATCTATAATGATTTTTAGAACTTAAGTTACTTAAAAATGCAATTGTCCAATCAAACATAAGAGACAGGAATGACATCTGTATTGCTGTTAATCCTACATGTGTCATACAACATACTACAAAACTACTGTATAAAATTGCTCCAGACAACAATAAATCTCTAGGTGGTTTTGCGTCCGAAATCCAAAATACTTACAGTAGGAGCCAAATAAAATTTTTAGGAGCCAACAATTAACCCTTTTTTAAAAACATGTAGCCACCTGATTTAAAACGGAGCTATAGGAACAATAAACTTATTCAGCTGTGCTTTGTTTGCATTATCTGATAATCATGACTAAATACTGACTACATTCACACTGGCGAGAATTTTCTTGAGAACTTTAGCTGCTCGGATCAGTCTCTGTATCCATGGCATCTGAACAGGGTTTGGACAAGGAGGGATTAAGAAAAAGATTGGCTAAAATATATATATATATATTTTGCCCTGCGATGGATTGGCACCCTGTCCAGGGTGTAACCTGCCTCGTGCCCGAAGCTTCCTGGGATAGGCTCCAGGCCCCCCGCGACCCTGAATACAGGATTAAGCGCTATAGAAGATGAATGAATGAATGAATGAATATATATATTTTTGCAATCCACTTCATCTTCACCTGTTCATCAGCGCCGTCATCCAAACGTATTCGCTGTGGACAGAGCACGAGAGTACCGGAGCATAACAAGGCAGAGTTCAAGAATATGAGCTTATGAATATGAATACCTTTATGAATGTATGACAGGTGAACGGTCTAATGAACTCTCTCATGTTTGTGTGAGTGCTCTTACAGTATTATTGAACACAGCCCTGCTGTACTACCACTCCTGCTCCTGTACTTGTGTACCAAGCAGGCAGATACAGCAAAGGAGAGAGTCTATAATAGGAATAATTTTTATATAAAAAATATTCCTATATTTTGTATTTTTTTTTTATAATAAAGATTACTGTTTTATTGGGCCTCCGAGTAGCGCAGTGGTAAAGTGCTCGCCCTATCATCCGGAGATCACTGGTTCGGTTCCCGGGTGAAGCTGTAACCTCTCACAGCCGGAGGTCTCGAGAGAGCTAAATTGGCCGAGCCATTCACAGCCAGTCTGTGAGCTTGTGCACGAGGGAGCGGATAGCGCTGTCCTCCGAGTGTGTTACGCCGCCCCCAACGGTGCATGAGCGAGCAGTTTGAAAAAAAGAGGTCGACTGGTGTCACGTGGTTCGGAGGAAACACGTGACAGCCCTCGGCCCTCCTGGCTGAATGGTAGTAAGTATCCTTAATATTGGAGCCCCCCCTAGTGACAGGAGGGAATTGGACATGACTAGATTGGGGAGAAAAATCGGGGGAAAAAACTTTAAAAATAAATAAATAAAATTACTATTTTATTTATTTATTGACCTGGATTTGACTGTCATTGGTGAGAGAAAAGAAAAGAAAAACAGTTAAAAACAATTCTTTTGAAGAAAGAATGTCTGTACATTTTAGACATCGTTGAAAGTCATGTGTTGATCATCTGGTAGACTAACATTTGTGCTTATAACTTATGAGGAAATTCATCGTAGCGTAACTTGTCCTCCTAGAATAGAATATTCAATTATTTGTCATATGTACTTTACAGCACAGTGAAATTTCTTCTTCGCATATCCCAATTAGGAAACTGGGGTCAGAGCACAGGGTCAGCCAGCTTACAGCGCACCTGGGTTAAGGGCCTTGCTCAAGGGCTCAACAGTGGCAACTTGGCGATGCTGGGGCTTGAACCCCTGACCTTCCGATCAGTAACCCAGTAGCCCACAGCCTTAAACTGCCCCTCTATTGTAGCCAATGTTTAAAATGCACTGACATACCTGGCCTTTCTGTATTTTGGCGCTAGAGGATTGACCCAGAAGTATGAGTCACATGGCCTCTATTTTTTTTCATCCTATGTCCCAATTTTTTTTTTTCTTTTCCAGATTTTTATTTGTTTTTGTGAGTGTGTGTGTTTGTCCTATGTCCAGTTTTTTTTGCTTCAACAGACTTTTTTTTACATTTACATTACACCATTTGGCAGACGCCCTTATCCAGAGCAATTCACATTTTTATCACATTATACATCTGAGCATTTGGGGATTAAGGGTCTTGCTCAAGGGCCCAGCAGTGGCAACTTACAGTAGTGGTCATGGGGTTTAAACCTAGGACCTTCTGAACTGTAGTCCAATGCCTTAACCACTGAGATACTCCTGACCCTTACTGGAAGAGAAACAGGCACATATAAAATTTAATAATTTGTGCTTATCATTATAAATCTAAAAGAAATACACTTCTACAATTGATAATTGTTAAACATGTTAAACATACAGTGAAACAGGAAGTGAAATAAAGTTACAGTTTTATAAGCTCTCGAAATCCCAATGTTGATGCCAAACATCAAACAGAATGCTGTGCTTCTGATATGGAAATTTGTAAATCCTTTTCCTTTTTTCCTCTTTAACTGCATCCATACTTGACATGACCTGACTTGAACGTGCTTGACTTTGGTTTATGCTTTAACGAAACCATAAACTAAAATATTTTTAGTATGGAAAGATTTGTATGTGTGACAGAGATGACGGATGACATACAGTATACGCCTTCCACACTGTACACTTGTACATGTTTTTGTTCTAATTTCCAAAGATCCGATTGGCCGAGGTGGAGCAGGCCTCTCTGATGTCAGAGCAGCTCTCAGACAAGTCGTCTTCTCCGGCACTTCCCGATGACCTCAGTCTCGATGACCACAGTGTGTACCAGCTAGTTGTGAGAGACATCAAGGTAAATAGGCATAAAAACTCTCAGGTCTAGAAAACAAAAAAAAATGTATTTAAATAAATACAAATAAATAAATAAAATTCCATAAAAGTTATCTGGCAAATTGATAAAATCAATAAAAAGCCAAAAAAATTAACTAAAATATAAAAAATTTATATGTAATAAATATCACATCTATACATATGATGAAACTGTAAAGTTGGAATTTTTGTATATTGAATATATTTGCAAAAAAATACTGTAATTTGGGGGACGTAAGATGAGTAATAGAACACATCAAGATGTTTTTTGGAATTTTTGTCTGCCTGTCTGTTTGTGCGCACGCCATGTAAAAACTACCAAACTAATTTTTTACAAACTACTTTACAAAGTTTTCACAGGAGTATTTGGGCAAGTCTGAGGTAGCGTATACGTAGGCTTCATTAGAAATCGGCCTATAGGAAGAGAAGACATGCTACTTTTAAATTTAAATAGAAAACGCCCTTATGTCATTAAAAAATCGACCTTGAAAAAATCATTAGTTCATCTCAAAATTCAACAGATGGCGCTGTACATTTTTTTTAATACACGATTTTGGGTGTGCAACTAAAATGTACTTAATAAACGCGATCTCACACCTTCATTCTGCGCACTTCACGGGAACACGTAACAATTTTAATTCATTCCAAATTTCAACAGATGGCACTGTACATTTTATTAAATTCCACATGATATCTTATCTTATTTTATTACACTATTTATTTCTTTATTATTTTTTTTTTTAAGGTCGCGGGCGGTCATATAAACATTTTACTGCATATCGTACTGTGTATGACTGTGTATGTGACAAATAAAATTTGAATTTGAACAAAGGCACAGGCACATCTAGTAAATAAATATTTATATGACAATTTTTTTTACTCTTTCCTTTATTATTAATGCCCTGAATCTCTTATTATTGTTGTTGTTGTTATCATTATTATTATAATTATTATTATTATTATTATCATGACTTTTTTCCTGTATATCCTTGCCCTTTTTTGAGAAAGCTGTCATTTAAAACATGATTTTTTAATGCTTAACATTTGGAAAATTATAATTTTTTAAATTGTATTATTATTATTATTATTATGACTTTTTTTTTTTTTTCCTGCACAACCTTGCCCTTTTTTTAAAAAGCTGTCATTTAAAACATGATTTTTTTTATGCTTAATGTTTGGAAAATTATTTATTATTATTATTATTATTATTATTATTATAATGACTTTTTAATTTTTTTCCTGTACATCCTTGCCATTTTTTGAGAAAGCTGTCATTTAAAACATGATTTTTTAATGCTTAACGTTGGGAAAATACCCCCGCTTTATAGCTGTCTAGCAGGATCCTCTCAAGGCCTCAGGGGATACCTTGGTGTCTAATTATCATACTTCTTAATTGCCACAGTAATCTTAATTTACATGTCTTAGTACCTGATGAGATAATCAATGCACGTTTAATTACCTAATTATCTAATCAGTGTCCTTGCATTGGTCTGTTATTTGGGCTTTTGGGCATATCAGCCAGGTGATGATGCTGATTGTCACATTTCCTCAGGCTCACTCTGCTGATTTTCCTTTTACTGATTCACTGCTAATTTAATATGCTCTGCATAACAATGAAAATCAGAAGGGCCCACAAGCAACCATTTGTTTTTTTTTCCCCCTTAAATCATTATTGATTCAGGGAAGTGTTTAATCGCTAAAGTAAAAGACACTTGGTGTAGAATTATGACCCGACAGGAAGGTCTTAAAATGCATTATACTGTAGTATAATTTCCGCTGCAATGCAAGGATAGTGCTCAAACGTTGATGTGTTAATATCAGGTGAACAGGCACAGAATAATGATCTAATATTTTATAAAACGGTGTGTAATTTGCCATAAGCTGCCTTCAGGCAACCCCAAGGCTCATAGTTGATATGCAGATTGGCATATGGTTCAATCCTTACATAATGTTAACAAGGTTAGGATATACCTATGTCATGACCCATGGCTGGCTAAGCATGTAAGTAGAACGTTTAAAATTGCAATGGTAATAACAGGGTAAAAATGAATACACCTGACCTTTTAGTTTCGCAGTTCTGAATGCTAATTTAGTCTCATGATGGCATACACGCTAATACAGCTCTGCTCTATTTCCAGGAGGAGAGAGGAAGTAGTACCTCTCACAGCTTGGAAGAGCTTCAGGCCGCACCGGCGGAATGCAGGGCGTCTCATTCCAAGAGTCGAGCTTTCAGCATGGGGAGCGAGGGAGGGGATAGGCTTTCAAATGCAGGCTTTCAGAGGCAGAAGGAATCAGCATGTCATCACCATGTGCCATCTCATAGTCCAGGTTAGTGAGCGAGCTCTGAATAAAATTAATCTTCCACAAACATAAACATTTCCTCAAATGTCTACAAAATATGGAAAGGGTTTTAAATAAAATACATCATTTTACTTATTGTAAATATAGCCAAGAGGAGAAACTAAGAACTGATGGATGAAATGTTGTACTCTGTGACAGTTGGTGGGAACAACAGTGATTAGTGATTGGCCGAAGGGAACGATGGCGATCAGTGATTGGCCAGTGGGAACAATGATGATTAATGTATATTGGTAATGATCGTGAGCATTTCTTGGTTAGTAGGACCCATGACAATCAGTGACTGCCTGATGGAAAGAAGCATACTCAGTGATTGGACTTTTGGGAGCAATGGTGAAGTGATTGTTTATTGGAAGCAAGTGCGATCTGTAATTGCACATAGGGGACAATAACAACAAGTGTTTGATTATTGGGAGCTACAGTAATGAGTGATTGGACATTGGGAATAATAATCAGTGATTCATTATTGAGAACGTCAGTTCACACACTTATATCTCAGTCATCCTTTACACATTGGTGCTGAGTTGTTAAACCTGCTGTGACTCAACCAACAGCTGTAATGTGATCTGGAAACCCAAAGCAAGTGCAGAAAACTGAACTGCTCATCTGCTCGTTTAATCAAGAAGTCACAAAGATACATTGCTGGGCATTCTTTTAACCCTTTAATTGGGAAAATTTGCTGGACAGAAAAAAATGTTATGACCATATGCCAACAAACCAATTACAAATCTAAAAAGACACCAAATCAAGCATCAAAGTCACAAAATTGGTACGAGTGGCTAGAAATCATGTTAGATTTAAAATCTAATTTATACTGTATCTACATTTAATAATAGCCCTGACTACAGCCCAGCAAAAATAGCATGATTAGCTAAATCATATTTGGACTAACTTAGGCTTCCAGGAGCTAATTTGGGTATCATTGATCCACACAACCCACTGAGTGCTGACTAATCAGAGACATCCATGATGTCTATCACTGTGAGAGTCTGATCTGGCTTAAGCGGCCCATTAATACATGTCACTGGTCAATTTTGGCTTGGTTTGTTTTTAACAGTATAGAGTACTGTATATCTTAGAGTATTCTTTTGGCCTATATTAAGTTTAACATCTTGAATACTACTAATGAAGTAGTTGACTAAATATTTCTGGAATCTAGACATCACATTGACATCAATAAAGACATCCTTTTTTAACTTCTTGGCCCATTTATAGTGCACATTAGAAGCTGAGAATGAAAATTGCTGTCATAAACCATACAAGATTTGGTTTGGGGAAGAATCATACAGTATATGATGTGATGACATGGTCACATGTCAAAAACCCCTTTTCCCCCCTCCCCATGTAGTAACACAACACACTGGTCTGCTGTTGATTAATTTTCTTAAACAGAATGTCTCAAAGTGTTTTTCTTCCTTTTATGCCATAGAAATTTGTGTACAATTGACAAGTTATATTTTTTTATACATTTAAAGTTACTTTTTTAGTTAGTTCCTCTTATCATGTATGGTTCAGCATTTTTTCTCATTAAGCTAAAGTAAAAATTCAACAAGTGAATTAAGAAATCTTAAAAAGTTAGTGAATTCAACAAGCTAATTTACAAAACATAACTAGTTAATGAATTCAACAAGCTGATAAAAATCTAAACTATTTAACAACTAAAAGTAAAAATTCAACAAGCTAATTTAGAAAACTTCAATAGTTAGTAAATTCAAAAAGATAATTTACAAATATTACCTATGAATTTAACAATCTAATAAAAACCGTATCTAGTTAACAACCAAAAGTAAAAATTCAACAAGGTAAATAGAAATATTCATTAGTTAGTGAATTAGAAGAGCTAATTTAAAAATCTTAACTATGAATTTAACAATCTAATAAAAAATCTATAACTACTATAAGTAAAAATTCAACAAGCTAATTAAGAAATCTTCAATAGTTAATGAGTTCAAAAAGCTAATTTACAAATATTAACTAGTTCGTGAATTTTAACAAGCTAATTTAACATTAATAAAAATAAAAGTAAAAATTCAAGAAAAAACAAGAAACTACATTTCAATGCATTAAAGTCATTTCCTACAGTTGTTCTCTTTTGAACAGTAAGCTAAACCAAGTTAGAGTTATATATTTAATATACATGTATAGGGGTAGCTCAGTGGTTAAGGCAATGAACTACGGTTCAGAAGATCCCAGGTTCAAATCCCACAACCACCAAGTTGCCACTGTTGGGCCCTTGAGCAAAGCCCTTAACCCTCAACTGCTCAGATGTGTAATGAGATAAAAATGTAAGTCGCTTTGGATAAGAGCGTCTGCCAAATGCCTAAATGTACAGTGGTCACCAATGTACAATGTATGCTATGATGCACCCTAAAAGACTAACTTATAAGCGTAACTCACTTCCATTATTTTCCCATCATGGTTATTTATATCATTGTAAAGTGGGAGTTTTCAGAAATTCACAATTTTTAGCTACTGACTCTGCGATCAGTGAAGACATAAAGGCTTTTTACAAGTCTGTGTCTAATTAAAATTAATTAATTCTGACATGATGAGAATACACTGTTGTGCATTGTTTTACTGTTGATCTTGCGAAGTGTTTCAAAGGAGCTTAAGACTGACACTAATTCATGCAAGAGAGGTGATTAGTTATGCATAAAGCCATGGCATTAAATATTCTTACACTCACATAATAAGTTGAATAGAGCCACAGTTGCCATAATGGCAAGTTTAATTAGATTGAATTTCTAGTGAATTATAGTGATAAACCTTGTTTATAACTGCCAGGATGGCCATTTCTGTAGCACAGCTGTATACACGGGTCATGATGGGATGATAAGGTCGTCCGTGATTCTGGATAATTTCCACTCGTAGCTCAGAATTCAGACTAACTGATGTCTGTCGCACAGCTGGGGAGCCATTAGCCGACTACTCGGTGTGCTTGTGTGTGTGTTTGTGCGTGTGTATGTTTGTGTGTGTGGTGACTCACTGACTGTGGTGCTTGATGTTACCCTGACTCTGTGGATTGTGTCACTCTTTCTGACGCGTCTCCGTCTGTGTTTTGTGTCACTGACTGCAAATGACGTGTGTTGTGACCAACTGGCTTGTGTCACATATTCTCTATAATAACATACTGGCAGTGTGTGTGTGTGTGTGTGTGCTTGTTTTTGGTGTCTCGCATACCTTTGTGACTGTGTTTACCATCTGTCTGGAGCACCATTCGTTAAAAAAAAGAGCTGCCTACATAATCATCATGCCTGACCCTGCATGCATAGCTAGTTTGCTAAACAATAAGTTTATAAAAATATTTTGCTCATTCCATGAAATCTAAAATTTGGCTTGTTGGTTAGCTATATTCTAATGTTTGATTAGAACCCTTTTGGAATGCTAGTTTACCAAGTTAATTTAGAACACATAGCAATTTAAGCAATTCAACAGGCTAATTTTTAATAACTCTTACTGTAAGTTATTCATGAATTTAACACGCTGATTGTCCAAATCTGAACTAGTAAATTAGTTTAACAATTTTAAAAATGTAACAAGTTAGTAAATTCAACAAGTTAATGAACAAATCTTCACTAGTTAGTGAGTTCTCACTAACTAACTCACTCGCTCATCTTCTATACCACTTTATCCGGTATTCAGAGTCGCGGGAACCTGGAGCCTATCCCAGGAGGCTTAGGGCACAAGGCAGGGTACACCCTGGACAGGGTGCCAATCCAT
>JAQMYL010000036.1:32315516-32328522 GCA_030014365.1 Clarias pachynema
GCACAAGGCAGGGTACACCCTGGACAGGGTGCCAATCCATCGCAGGGCACACACACACACACACACACACACACACACATTCACACACTACGGGCAACCTGGGATTACCAGTTAGCCTAATCTGCATGTTTTTGGACTGTGGGAGGAAACCGGAGTACCCGGAGGAAACCCACCAGGGACCCTGAATACAGGATAAAGCGGTATAGAAGATGAGTGAGAGTGAGTGAACAATCTAATTAACAAGTTCAGCAAGCTAATTATCAAATTCTAACTAGTACATGAATTAAGCTACTTAGTAAATTCACCAATTTAATTAAGAATTCTAAACTATTTAGTGAGTTCAACAAACTAATTAACTAATTGTAACTAATCAGTAAGTTCAACAAGCTAATTAACACATTTTACAAACGTCATTTTAAAAATTTAACTACTCTGTACATTTGCCAACCTAATTGATAAGTTGAACTCGGAATTTCATTAATATTAAAAATTACATTAATATTAATATGTATACTCACTCACTCTCACTCATTCCCTATACCACTTCTCCTGTACAGGGTTGTGGGAGGACTGGAGCCTATCGCAAAAGACTCTGGGCACTAGGCAGGATTCACCCTGGATGGGGTGCCAGTCCATCGCTGGCCACATTAGTGCGCACGCACACACACACACACACACACACACACACACACACACACTAACTTTGGAATTTGGAAACACCAATTAGGCTAACTTACTGAACATGTCTTTGGACTGTGGGAGGAACCCGGAGCACCTGGAAGAAACCCACCCAGCACAGGGAGAACATACTAATTATATTAATATAAATTTTATATTTAGTGTTTATTATTCATATTTGCCAGTTTAATTTTGATATTTACCTTTTTTCCTGTGTCCTGCCCATGATCCAACCCCCTCTATGTCTCACTTCCTTTGATTTTATGGTTAATTTTAACGGCTGACTTTAATTTTATGTAAAAAATAAAGCATTGCAGAATTGGAATAAGTATATTTAAGGTCAAAATGTAAATTGAAGGAAGAAAAAGTATATATTTTGTTCCAAAAATAATTCATTATCTTTCAAAATAGTACTGTAAATAAGGTAAGAAAGCAGAATTACTGTAGCATTTTCTCTTATTATTATCTCTTATTATTATTATTATTATTATTATTATTATTATTATGATTACTATAGTCTGCTTCGGGTACTTGTTTGTGTTTACATGATCTCTTATCAGTCTTTCTACAGACAAGCTCTAAATGCCCTTCACTCCATCCAAGTCTTAATCTCTTCAACGCTTCAGTCCCTCACAGTTAAGACTTCTTGCCAACATTATACATTAAGCTGATTGAGCCGTTAACTGTACAGCGACAGCCATTTACAATTGCAATTAGTGCCTTAGTAATGGACAGCTTGTCCACTTTAGTACTCCTTAAATTTTAATATTTTAAGGCACTGCTTTGTGAAGTACTTGGAGACATGAAGCAGCTTGTTAGGACCAACAAGTCCTTTTAAAATATAGGTAACTTTTATTTTCTCCTTATTTTATGAATGAATAAAACTAAAAATACAATTCTCCATCTTCTGACATTTTTATTTTATTTTTTTATCACAGTCAGGTCAAGCTCATGATAACAGAAGGACAAGAAGTAGATAAGGACAAAAAAATCTATAGAGTGCCTGGATTCTGTAGAATGCCTATAATTCCAAATATAATTGAATTACTGTCATTTTTTCTTTAAAAATAATTAAAATTTAAAAAATTTAAATCGAAACTGAACATTTTCACTAACTTTGCAGTGTTGCTTTTTTAGCTTATTCCTATGTGCTGCTGATCATCTCTGTTCCTGTATCATAAATCTGTGCATGCATTTATAGCAATTATTGTAATATGTTGAAAATTATGACACCGTGCTGTATACTAATCGAGCTGGATCTTTTTCATGCCCTTTTCATGCCCTTCCATGTGCTGCCTTGTTGAACGCCCCTGCAGCAGATGGTGCGCGAGGCAGCAGTGGTGGCAGAAGGGACAAGAGGACGCCCTCTTCTCCCTTTCATCTCCCTGCAGAGTTCTTCCATCCAGTCACAGCCGTGCCCCAAGGAAGCCTAGCCTCGGGTATGGTGCGAGCAGGACGACATGGCTCTAGGCTCACTTCGCCTGCCTCATGGGCATCTCTTAGGTCACCTGGGGCCAACAGCAGGGTCATGGGCTCACAGGTAAAAAGCTTTTTCAGATTAGAATGTTTAAATGAGACTCTCTTGCACCATATGGACAAAAGAATGCTCCTTAGACGTGACCATCACACCCAAGTTTGTTGTCCTGTTGTAGATTTAGTCCTCCCTTCACTGTAATAATAAATTCCACTCTACTGAGGAGGATTTCCACCAGATTTTGGAGCATGGCTGTAGGATTTTTCATTTCAGGAAAGGTGCATTAGAGAGATCAGGGATTGATGTTGGGTAACAAATCCTTGCACATAGTCGCTGTTCCAATTCATCCCAAAGATAACCACTGAAGTTAAGGTCAGGGTTCTGTGTAGGTCATTCATGTTCTTCCACGCTATCCTTCACAAACCAACAAAGCACAGCTTCATTTTTGCATAGAGGCATTGTCATTTTGGAATCAGTTGGGGTCCATTAGTTTCAGTGAAGGAAAAAGTCATTCTGTGCAACTATGGGGTAGAACTACATATTGGTGTGATGGTCAAATGGTCAAATATAAGTAGACAAATACTATAATTATAGTACACATGGTGAACAATGCCTCTGAAATATTTTTCTTTCATTCAGCAACCATCCCACAGTGAGTCATCATTAGCCACAGGAAGCTCCGAAGTCAGCCTGCAAACCATGCTGGAGGAAGGCATCAACTTCAGGGTACCTCCTTACAGAGACCGGTCTTTACCTCATCCCCTGCTTTGCCCTGTACCGGATGAAACCCTCTCTTCCTCGGATCTTACCCCGAGACTGCACCCTTACCAAACCAGCCTCACCAATCAGGCCACCAGGAGCCACCAGAGGAGTCAAAGCAGCTGTGATGGCAGCCCCAGCCCCAGCTGCAACAAGCTAAACTCCATAGAAGCTCTGGACGAGGACACAGGGTCAGGAGGAGGATCAAGTCAAGCATTTAACAGCGAACATTTATCAGAGACTATCAGCAGCCTTTCCTTAAGCTCGCTGCTCATGCCTGGCTCACTCGTGCCACCACTGGCTAAAAAGAGTAACAGCACTGGGAGCCTAGAACAAGGCAACGTGTTGGCGCGAAATAAAAATGGACGGCACCTTAGTAGCACTGACGAACATCAGTGCATTTCGAACATACGGACAAAAGAAGGAGATGAAGGGGATGGGGAGGAAGAGATTGCAGGTTTGGGGGCCAAAAGCTCCAGTCAAACAATGGACACCAGCTCTCGGAAAAACAGATGAAACGCGTCAATCGTGTTTTTCTCTCTCTCTCTCTCTTCTGAATTGCCTCTCTGTTGAGAGTGGGACTCTTCTTAGTCTTTCATTCGTGACACATCCGTGTTTTGTGTAGCCCTGACGGACAGGTCAAGCTCACGTGAACAGGACAGGTAGTAGTTACGAGGACCAGAAGAAAAGTTAAATCTACAGACAACCAAGCAGAGTTGGCTGTTTAGTTGGGCATTAATTACAAATATGAAGCAAAATACAGCTAATATAGACAGATGAAAGAACATGTGCAAGAACATCTGTAGATGAATGAAATAGAGTCGTTTTCATGGCTGTCTAGATCTCCCATGAAATTTGACTCATGTCGAACCTCTCTCTAAATGCAACGGGTGACATTTTAGGAAAGAAGCCTCATGGTGTCTCTTATAATCTAGGACTTTTAATGTAAGATGACTGGTTTTTATATCATTCATAAACAAGGTAGCAATGATCAAACTTTTAGAAGCTTCCCTTAGTAAATCAACGGAAAAAATGGTGATTCTTTTCTAGCTGTGACCCTCAGTATTAGATTTTTGTCAATGTGTATGTAAGTTTCTGTGTCAGGACTTAAATATTCTTAACTTTAAAAAAGGAGGGCTAATTTAAGATTTAGTAGCTAGATTTCATCAAGACAATATCTGGAACATTAAAAAAAATCATAATAATCAGACATCCGATTCTCTGTTGGACATGATGGGATATTCTGAACTTTTAGCTCTGGGTGAATAAATGTACAAAAAAAAAAATAAGTTAAATATGCAGAAAGCCGAAAGGGAGAATAGTCTTTATGATTGTCCACTTGTTTGAATGAGATTTGTTGATATAGATGCAGGAGAGCTAATGAGAAACGATGGTATTGTACCATAAAGATGTCAAAAATGAAGAATTTTATTTATTTTTACAAATAGTAGAAATCCAATCTTCCTCATCCACATTGTATGTTTGTATCTACATTTCTCATAACTGTTTCCAATTTAAGTGCAATGCAAAGTATGTTCATTCTAAAACAACAAAAAAAAGAGTAGGATTTGTTATTTCTTTTGACTTGATAACATAATGAAAAAAAGTTATTCAGGGGTCCAAAACAAATGTCTTTCAGGAATTTTAGAATATATTTATTTATTTAATATTTATTTTTATTTGCAGACTGCATGTGTTTTTGATTTCTCTTACAGGATGTAGTCTACCTGCTCTGAAAAGCTCTACCTGCTTATTATTATTTTGCACGATGTAATTATATGATTTCCTTTTGAATTCATTTACGTGTTCTATTTTATTTATTTATAAATGTTATTTTCATCACGATCAAATTAAACAGAGAAATCATTTACACCATTACGGAATTCTTGACTTTAGGGTAAAATCTTGCTGTCGAATAAATAGAATTTACTCAATACTTTGATTCTGAATAAGTGTTTGAAGTTTTTTCTGAGAATCCTACAGAATTTTATGCATGTTAAGAAAAAATACAGTACAAAGTACATTCAGGTCCATGATCAGTTTGCTTTGCTACTTGTCAGGTATGGATAAGATGGATTTTATTTAAGAACAGTCTGTCTTTTGTAGCATTTCCAGCAATTATTTTGTGTGCAAATTAAACTCCCAAATGTTAATAATTAAGCTGAGCAGCTGGACGAGTTGATTTAGTAGAGATGAACGGAGTCTGTCCAAGACTTAATGCCTGTGATAAATGCTTCCGAATTCCAGTTCTGAAAGCAGACTAATTGAGTTTTTTCCCCCCTTGCATTTGTTTCAAAGATACAAACGGCATTCTTACGTGATGAAATGCAGCTTAACGATTGTTAGGAAGGTTTAGTTAGGTTCATTCGGGTTTCACACAGTTGACACACAAGCAGATTTGGCACTAAGTATCCTGAGCTTCCTTCAAGCAAGTACAGGAACCTATAGGGAAAAAAATAATCAAAAGCTTTTCCATTTTAGATGTAGCCTATTACTTGAGATTGCTGCTTGTGATATGAATCCAACTTTTAGAATTGTGCCATCTATTATATCACAAAGTCTCATCGATGGCATAATAAAAATGATTTATGGGAAACTATTACACGGAGACACACACAGTTTAACGCAGATTGTCAGATTCATATCATGCATTCTCTCTTTTTTTCATTAGTAATAGTCTAGGGTTGAACGTTTCCCTGAATATCAGTAATCAGCCCCAGCCTTACTCCTTCACAGCATTCTGTGCATTTATTTATTTATTTTTACAACTATGAGTCATTTTATTGCTTGGTTAGACAAAAAAATCCAGCCAAAATCACAACCCACCCATATGTAAGTTATTATATTAATTTATGTGTTTGTTCGCTTTCCCGCTCATTCATTTTGTATACCACTTATCCTCTACAGGGTCGCAGGAAGCCTTGAGCCTATCCCAGGGGAATTGGGGCACGAAGCAGGGTACACCATTGATGGAGTGCCAATACATTGCAGGGCACACAAGCACACACTCATTCTCAGACTACAGGCAATTTTGAAATGCCAACTATTCTACTCTGTACATCTCTGAACTAGAGGACCCAAATGAAATTCACCAAGCACAGGGAGAACATGGCAAACAAGTCAACACTCCATGCAAACAAGCCCAAGGTGGGACTTAAACCATAATTTCTAGTGGTTAGCCACAGTGCTAACCACTACGCCACTGTGCTGCCATTATGTATTTATATCTATAATAATTTATCATTATACAGTATAATGATTATTTAGGATAACTTGCCTAATAAAATTCGAACTACAAGTGCTAATAGTGGCCAAGTGAGGCAGGTGTCATGCTGCCCCAAGCTCAAGGGAGGCACAGAAGTCAGTCACAGTTTTTAACATTAATCAGGATAATTAAAAAAATCCGGTCATTGAAATGTATTTCTGCAAACAAAGTGCAAACCTTAAGTGTTTTTTAGTGCAAGAAAAACGTGGATTATGGAGATATCAGTATATAGAAATAAGTGTGCACAAAATCCCCCAAAAAGATGAATAGATTAGTTTCCCTTATCCAGTGACTCATTTTTGGGACTACGTTTACTCTCACTCATCATCTATACCGGTTTATCCTGTATTCAGGGTCACGGGGGGCCTGGAGTCTATCCCAGGAGGCTTAGGGCACAAGGTGGGGTACACCCTGGACAGGGTGCCAATCCATCGCAGGGCACATACACTCAGGGCAATTTGGGAACATCAATTAACCTAACCTACATGTCTTTGGAATGTGGGAGGAAACCCACCAAGCACGGGGTGAACATGCAAACAGAGACAGGAATCGAGCCTGGCCGGTAATCGAACCCAGACCCTGGAGGTGCAGGGCTACAGTGCTAACCACTACACCATCATGCCACCGGGACTAGGTTTAATTTTTTTCTAATGTGGGAATTTTTGGGGTGAAACCTGGCAACCCTGGTTAATGATGTTACCTCTGCTGTGAGTGTTTTTCCCACTGGAATGGTAGAAACAACAACAGCTGAAAAAAAGGTATCGAGGATATGGTGTTATTAATGCCATCCTGGGCCAATAAAATCTCTGCTCACAAGCTGCTCTAGTTTATCATCATATTTGAATTGTTAATTCACAGTTTGATTTCCCCCTTAGATGGAATGGGTTTAATCCAAACCTCAATAACCCAATAAGGAGAATAATTTAGACCTTGTCTGTTCTGAAAAACTGATAAATTTACAAAACGTTCTTGGACACATTTAAATTTGATCTATGGTCAGTTTAATTCTCTTTTTAGACAAATTGGTCTCCAGCTTTACAGAAAGTTTGAGAAGCTCAGTATTAAAAGGTTTCAAATAACTATTTAATTTGGTGTTCTCTCGACATCTGATGTTTATGTTGATTTAGTGCTTTGGACATGCATGTCAGCTGTGTTTGAGCTGATTTATTCTCACTGAGCATAACGAACTAATGCAGGCTATATTAGGATCAAATAGCAAATGCATAGCGAAACAGAAAACCTTGAAAGGAGAAAAAGGGATCAAATTAATGGATACTTTGGTCCTAAAATTCTTTGTGGTGTTATGGCCAGCAATGCAAATAGTCTGGCTGTTCAGGTAAACAAGCTATAATATAGAGCAGGATCCTGACTAATGTAAATGAGACTGAGTTCTAGGTTGTTCATTTTGAGGAAACCCTAGATCTGAATTTTTTTTTTTTTTTTATGTAAGGGAAAAAATCAGTGGATGCAGACTTTTGGGCAGCCTAATATATTGTTCACCAGTTTACCCAACATAAATGTCACAATGTTACAGATATTACACCAGTTAGTATTAGGTAGTTTTTGAAAGTTGAAATTACTTTGATGAAATGATATCAACCAACATTGACAGGATCATTTTGAACCACTGACACAGTGCTGCAATGCTTACTGTACATGCTTGCAAATTCATCTTAAAAACAATATTTAACAGCAATTATGTTTACCTGTTAACTGACATACTGTAATGCAGTTCCTTGAAAACGGCTTGAGCACCCCTCATTTCTTTATATTAAATGAAATTAAATGATGTAGATTAAATTAAAGAAACTGGAATCAATTTTTAATGCGACAGACTGCAAAGTGCCTAAAGATGCAATTAAAAAATGTATTGTTTATGTAAAAACCTCAGCAGCAATCTCATTTCCCCTCTCATCTGTTTCAACCATTCCGCATTCAGCATCACCAGTATACTAATCACTGGCCTGATCACCTGTCATCATCTGCACCTGTTTCTCACTGGTTCATGTCTTGAATGATTTATAAGTCACCGTGAACTTGTCAGGAACTGGACTGAAAATAAGAGCCAAAAACTTGCCAAGAACGAGAGCCAAAAAAAGGCCTTTATGAAACCCAGAGAATTATTCCTCAAGCCTCATCTCATAAGCCTACAGTATACATACACTCATGTGTACAAGATAGTATCCCCTCCTTCAATTCTAAGTGTTTGTGTGTAAAAACATAATACAAATCTTCTGATCATAGCGGGGTCTTGGTGCTACATGTATTTAAATACGACCTTAAATAAAAAACAACGTGTAACTGTTTTCACTGCGCTATTGTATGTATTGTATTCAACAAACATGAAGCCAAAATGGAAAAAAAATAATAATAATACATGTGGGCAGAACCAAGCACCCCATGATTCGTACAGTAGATCTCCCTTTATCAGCAATAACTTCACGTAATCATTTCCTGCATGATGTTCTCAGTCTCTTACTGTACATCATTTTGGCCCATTCGTCTTTACAACATTGCTTCATTTCATTGATGTTTTTTTGGAAATGTGTTATTCACCGCTCTCTTAAGGTCCTAACACAGCATTTCAATTGTGTAGAGGTCATGCCTTATTTAGGGTCACAGGGGGCCTGGAGTCTTGACTAGGCCATTCCAAAATATCCAGAATCAATAAAAAAAATGTGACTTTTATTTTCCACCCATTATGATCCACTGCTGAAGATCATTGCCCTGTTGTAAGACCCAATTTCGACCAAGTTTTAGCTATTGGACAGATGGCCTTAATTTTGTCTATAGATTGCTGTTATAATGCTCTCCGAGGAGTTCAAGGTCGACTCAATGACTGCAAGATGCCCAGGAACTGTAGCTGCAAAAACAAGCCTTGCTTGACTCTGGGTTTAAGGTGTTTCTGCTGAAATGCTGTTTGTTTTTTGTGGTTTATTCTGATACTGTTCTGTGAACCTCAGTCATGCTTTTGTGTTCTTTTTAGACAGATACCCAGGCTACCCTTCCAAACAAACAGTACATGTTCAGTCTTCTTCTAATTGTGCTGTCATGGACCTGTGCTAACATCTAACATTAGAAGTCCCTCAACTGCCTTTAATGCTATCCACTGGTAAAAACTCCAAATTCTTTGGAAATGGTTTTCTAACTCTTTGCAGATTGATGGAAACAATTACTTCTTTAAGGCCATTGCTCGTCTTTCCCTCTATCGGCACTGTGGATGCTCCAGACCAGCAAACTGCAAGTAATTAAGATTAGCTGATTAGCAGCACCTGGCAGCAACTTATCCTCTTAAATCCTGTGGAAGCAGTAAACTGAGCATTAAGCTAATATTGCCTGCATGTTTTTTTTTGCTGTTGTTGGCTACATTTTTGTTAATTAATTAATGGCACGGTGAAAATTCTGTGGTGTTGTTTATTTGAGATTGCATTTGCCTAATATTGAGACCGGATTTAAGTGCAAAGCCTGCAGGATTTACTAAGCCATTCTTTATTCAGCTTTTTTATTATTTTTTTTATTTACAGTATAATGATAAATTATGAGGCACTTCAGCAACTAATGTCTACTAAAATAATCAATCTACCAAAAAAATCCATCTTGGTTTCATGATTAGATTGATTTCAGAAATAAATTATTTATACATTTTCACTGGACAAAAATGAGTAATAATAGCCTGGAGTAACTTGTAGAATTTTAAGTCATGAAAATATAGATATAATAAAATGTCTATCAAGTCAGGATAAGCTACCTAGATCATTTTTGTGTTTATCTTTATGTAGCCTAATGTGAATGCTTGCCAGGTCTCTGCAAAATGTCTGACCCAAATAAATTTGAGGGAAATGCACAAAAAGACTTGACACTTGACAGAAGATAGCTGCCGTTATATGACAATACAGTCCTGGATATATTTTTATCCACAGTCTTTGATTCTGATTTTTCGACTGTCCTACAAATGCATGAAGCATTCCGACCTGAATAAGTGTACTTTTTTTGTTTTGTTTTTTTACTTCTTACTACAACAGTAATGATTTTTGTACAATATAGATATACATACTTATGTACACTTTTCCTTTGTTCTCCATGTTTGGGGAAACTGAATACAGTTAGGTCAATAAGTAGTGTAGTTTTCTTTTGGATCATGGATTTTATTTTATTTAGGTTATTTACTCTAGAATAATATATGAGAGTTGTGGCTCAGGTGGGTAAGGATCTAGGTTGTTGGTTTAGAGCTCTGAGGATCTGGGTTCGAACGTTGCTGTCAGTGGGTTGCCAGACCTCATACAACCCAGTCACTGCATGCAGTGCTCGTCCCAAGCCCGGATAAAAATTGGGTGGGAGAAGCCGAAAGAAAGTACTCTAGAATAATATACATTGGATTTACACATATTTTATTTTGTATTTTTGAAGGAGCAGGTGAAGAATTCATAGACCATGTGACCTGCTAGGTGACAAGAATTAAAAGAATTAAAACTTCACACTAATGATTTGAAAAATCAGGATAGAAAATACAGACTGAGTTGATGTCAAACAGACAAACAAACCAAAAAATGTCTTAGGTCCAAGGTCAGAATTATGTCTTAGGTGTGTAGTGAATTTTGAATATGGCAACGTGCGTGACTCCTTGTTCTACCGCCAAATCCGGTTAGCGTACACATCTGCTCAACCTGGCCTTTTAAACACTGTTGGTTCTAACAGAGCAGATTAAGAAGACACACAGTGAGCATTGATGCTGCCTCCATGGCAGGATTAGCATTAGCATTAACTTTCTGAGCAGGTGCATCTCCAGCTGCTAGCACTCGCCTGTGTTGCTGGACATCTGTCCAGCACTGAGACCTTTGAAGCGCTTCCTGGAGGGCGTCCTGCTTTGCTCTTACATCTGAAAGCATGCTGCTACAAACAAGGTGCTTATTCGCATTACAAAGTAACGCCAGCGTGTAAGGGCAAACGTAGATGTCTGCCCCGTTCTGCTAACTAGCTCTCGTCAATATAACAACAAATCAGTCTTGCAAAGTCATCGTGCTCTGTTGTTAACCCACATTAGTATGCGCGAGTGTCTGAATATCATTGCAGGGTCACTGTAATCCTCATATTTCTCTACATCGTCCCGTTTGTTGACTCTTCCTCTGTCTCTCTCTCGCTGTGATTCAGGCTGTCGTCTTCAATTTGCTTTGACATAAAGCGGTAAATGACTGCGCTACCGAGCTCAGATAGACGGCCCGCTCTGTCACAACCACTCAATCTGAGCCTCATTCATCCACACTCATCCGTTGTAGCAGCACGGCCCGAACCATCACATCACACAACGCAATTAATTTATCTACTCGCTCACTCACTCACTCCTATTTCTTTCTGTTTTTTTTTTTTTATCCCCTCGGACACAAAAATACTCACCGCGAAGTGGATTCTGGAGGCGGAAATTATTCTTAATGGGCTTTACGCACCTTATAAAATATGACAGAGTCACTGTTAGCGCGTTCACTGCGACTAAGTTGGGTGTAAATTGTAATATTGAGAAAAAGGACCTCGCGACAGGAGACTTATGACGGATTAAATTTTACCGCTCTAAATTAGATGAGAGCTCCGAATTTAATTTGAATTCCAATTCTGGACTATAATTACACAGTGGCCGTCGCGTTCAGGTAATTAGTGGGTGCGGCCATCACGCGGCTCCCCCGTCACACGGGTTGTATAATGTGGCAGCCCAGCGGTATTAATTCCTTCAGCTGGAGAAATCCATTAGCATTAATGTTGACTTGTAATATTTTTATCCCCGTCGTTGTTGTGTTGCAACAGCAACCCTTGCTGAATCAGAAAATAATGAGACGGTTCTTCAGAGACGGGGATCGAAGCAGAAAACACTGATACATATTCATGCAAGCTTCGGTGCCCTATGGCAGCGGAAAAGTTCACGTTCTGCATTTCAAATCCATAAAATGAATACTAGGATTGCAAACAAATGTGCGTCTCTCTTCCCCGCAGGCTGTGCGAGTCTGCGTATGCGTGCATATCGATTAGTTCAGCCAGCTGTACGTTATATATGTTATTTGTGATCAAATATGAAGCAAAGAATCGGTCAACACGGAACAGCATCGTGATCGAAAAGGCCACATGCGGTTCACCAAGAAAATCTGTTATGACTCATTCTTGGCTTAAAATGTCACAATGGGTCTTTACAAAGCATTATATTATTTCATTTATTTCACATTATTTTACACTGGTTCCTGACTTTCATTTTCTCTACCAGCTGTTACATCTGAATCGAGAGTGCCTTGTGTAAGTATTCATCCCTGTTGAACTTTTCCACGTTGCTCTAAAACCCGTGAATTACAACCTGTGTGCATTAAACAGTCATGTGACCTGACTATAAATAAATACTCCTGTTCCTGAAAGCATGCAAATAACACAGCATAGTGCGTATATGGCAGCGGTGTGTGTTAATGGGGGAGGCTTCAGACATCGAACTGTGCGTTTGCTTTTTTCGAATATGTCAGGTAGAACAAAAGTCATTACTTTTATATCGTGTACATTTTACCACTACTTAAAATTTCAAAATAAAATTTTTTTTGCTGAGTCATGTTTCTATAGTTGGTTAAACTGAAATAAAATTCTGTTCAAAAAAGGATAAGGATGAAACAAAATGTTGATATGTCGATCTAAACTGCACTACCCTATACTGTACGGTGGGGCAAAAAAGTATTTAGTCAGCCACCAATTGTGCAAGTTCTCCTACTTAAAAAGATGAGAGAGGCCTGTTGTCACGTCGTGCTATCTAGTTAAACAGACACAGATGCAGGCGGGCTCAGAAAGAACAGTGTTTATTAAAACCAGCA
>JAQMYL010000036.1:32359019-32371101 GCA_030014365.1 Clarias pachynema
AGGGTTAGATGGAGGCAGATGATTCGCTGTGGCGACCCCTGAAAGGGAACAGCCGAAAGACAAAGAAGAAAGAAGATCAATAACATCTTGATGAAGTTTAAATATATTCATCTATCCATCCATCCATCTGGGAACCTTTGTAGTCCAACTAGGGACCGTGGAGGCCAATAATGACCATTCATTGTGTTTATACCCATTTTATAACCATGGTAGGACCCCCAGTCAACATTCACCCACTACGGGCAATTTGGGAACGCCATTAGCCTAATCTGCTTGTCTTTGGACTGTGGGAGGAAACCGGAATACCCGGAGGAAATCCACCAAGCGAAGGGAGAACATGCAGAAGATGCAAGGCGACAGTGCTAACCACTAAGCCACCACAACTATTATAAGCTGAACATGCAAACCTTAAGCTTAACCGCAAGAGAATGAAAACAAAAGAAACGATAACCAAATTTTTATTATGTAGTGAGTGTTTTAAAACGATTTCAAATAATAAATGTCAATACATTTTTAGGCGAAATATTGCATAGTTAGTGGCCACTCTGATTCTTTATTTATTATTAGTGACAAACCTACTGTATTTTTTTTTTTTTTAAAGGAAACAATCATGGGTTCACCTGATGATCTGCTGCCATCTGGTGGCATGTGTGTGTATGTATGTACAGTATGTGCGTATGTATGTACAGTACAGTATGTATCTATTTATCTATGTACGAACTATTACTACAGCATTATTATTATTATTATTATTATTATTGAAGTTTATATTCTGATGCATGATTACGCAATACCATATGCTAGTTTGTGAGAGTTTATTTTAATTAATAAAAGTATATTTTATAAAGATATACAACTTTTTTCTGTTTGTCCAAAAGTTTGTAGTACAGACTGAAGGGGTACAAACTTTTGAACCGGTGTCTTTTTTTTTTCTCCACACAACAGACCAAACGCCTTTGTTATTTTTCGCACTGTGGCAGTTGCGTTAGTGTGAGCAGCACACACTTGTCGCATATGCGCGCCCTCGCTCTCTCGGTTCTGCACGCGCGTTTCTGTGGACGAGGAACAGCAAGTGTGAACACAACCCGTAATCTCTCTCTCTCTCTCTCTGTCTCTCTCTCTCTCTGTCTCTCTCTCTCTCTGTCTGTCTCTCTGTCTACTTCCGAGTGTTTAAAGCTTCCAAAACACTCCCTCTTCAAACACACACACACATAGACACCCTGCTTGGCGTGCACCTCGCGCTCCACTCAGTTTCATCTTTTATTCACTTCACGCGCTCCTTAACCGGATTGGAAGTGAGACTCTTCTGCTTTGATCACTGTTTGAACAGTTTCGGAACCGTTTCGGGATTGCTGACTGATACATATATCTGTTGCATCGCGCTCGCGCGCGCTGCCTGTTACTACTTGTAAGCGCCGTGTGTGTGTGTTTGCGCGCGCACTTCCAGGTGCACTTCGGGCGCGGTCTGAGTGCGAAAAGCTGTCGCGAGCGTGCCACCAGTGCCATGGCCGTGAACGAGAGAGCCGCGCGAGCTCTGAGAGACATCCTCAAACGGCAAGGCAACGAAACCTGCGCGGACTGCGGCGCTCCCGGTAAGTCAGGGTTCTTATGGTGTGTGTGTGTTTGTGTGTGTGTGTGAGAGAGAGAGATAGAGAGTGTGTGTGTGTGTTTGGGTGTGGGTCCTTAACCTGGGACACGCACGCACAGGTAACGTCACGTGGTCAGCTTTATCAGGTTGCCATGGTAACCCTAATAGTATTTAGGAGATGGAGGGGGGGAAATCGATTCAGCAATGTATCGCGATTCTTTTGTGTTCTGATTCATGTATCACCGCACTGATTAAAGATTTGATTTTTGAAATCCATTTTGTAACTTGGAATTTTCCTTTAGCAAAGTGCATTTTGGCAGCAGGGTAGCTCAGTGGTTAGCGCTGTCACCTTGCACCTCCAGGGTCCGGGTTCGATTCCTGCCTCGGGGTCTGTGTGCATGAAGTTTGCATGCTCTCCCTGTGCTTGGTGGGCTTCCCCAGGGTTCTCTGGTTTCCTCACACAGTCCTAAGACGTACAGATTAGGTTTATTTGTTTTTTCCCAAATTGCCCATAGTGTGTGAATGAGTTTGCAGGTAAATGTTGGCCTGCACGGTCCCTGGTTGGACTACAGAGGTTCTCAGATGGATGGATGGAGATGAAAAAATTCAAATTTTCAAACACTTCAATCAGTTTTGGCATATGAAAACAATCAAAACATTTAGAAAAGACATTTTAATGTATTAGTAATAAGTAAAATACAAAATAAACAGCCATTAAATCTTTAATTATGATTATGATTTTGCCTTATGGAAACAGTACAATTAAAACTGTGTCAAGTTCCAGACAATTAGAACACAGAACACGGAACACAGTATTACAGATTATTTCTTTTTAAATTTCCACTAAGAGCAGCTCCCAATTTTTCTTGAGATGATCCTGGTAAACTTTCTTTGGATTCATGGTGCTTTATCCTAGTTGGGCCGTTCCTAAGGTTACACTGTATATGATTGCATTTAAGGCGGCAAAATGTTGCAGTTCCTCCCATCCCTACTGTTTACACTACTCTTTCGTATTAGACATGGAGCGGAAAAAATCGATTCAGTGATGTATCGCAATTCTTTTTTATGCTTCAATTCATGTATCACCATATTGACTTAATTCATTTTTTACTATATATATATTTTTATATATATGTTAACATGTTAGCACTCACGCCTCCAGGGTGCTCGATTCCCGCCTCGGGTCTGTTTGCAAACGTATACTCTGGGTAATCCAGTTTCCTCCCACAGTCCAAAGACATTGCAGATTAGGGGAACTAATTGCCATTCCCAAATTGTCTCGAGTATGTGAATGAGTGTGGGAGTGTGTGTATGTGTGTATGCCCTGCGATGGATTGACACCCCGTTGTGAAAAAGCCTTTCTAAAATTAGATATGCTTAAATATATATGTATTAAGTAGTAAATAGATAAATCTATTTCCACAGGAGATAAAGTCTGACAGAAATTCAGTGACATAACATTCTGCATTTTTTTTTTCAAAGCAAAGTAAGAACAACAAATGTCTCATAGAAAACGTGTCACTAAACGTTCCACAACTTTTAGTAGGTTACTTTATTCCACCAACATGTTCTAAAGTGTTTTATTTCTTTTACACCACAACAAGTGTCCTTTAATTACAATGTTTTATTTTTGAATGAATGACACTGCAAAGCTGGAACCATATATATTTCTAATTTTATGCAACTTACAAGTAATTTCCTATTACGCAACGCTAAGGCGGCGCTAAGGCAAAATACGTTGCCGCTAAGGAAGTCATGAAGAAAGCAGATAATTTGGTACGGTAAGGCTACAGATAGTCAAGTCAAGTGAGTTTTCATTGTTATTTCAGCCATATACAGTTCAGTACACAGTGAAAGAAAAAAAAAAAGTCCTTTCAGGATCGTTCCAAGGTGCTACATACAACATAAATTAACAAAACAGCTAAAACACCTAATTAGCTATCTTGTTAAGACGATAAATTAACGCCATGCATTTAGTAATAGCAACTACTATTAGTACTACTCTACTAATACTTTGTTGCGAGGATCTTCTGATTTCTACAGAAGGATGATGAAGTACTACTGGCGTTATTATATACAGTATATGCTCTATATAATTTTAAATGCTTTGCCTTAAAATCATTAATCCATCTGTTCATTAACTTGTAGATAATATTTGAAGCACAAAAAAGTCATTTACCATTGACACTATCCTGGGGCTTTAAAAACCACTTGACATCATATTCAGTTCGTTTGCATAGCAAATGTATCATTGTCATTGTTGCAATGGAGTTTTACAGAATGAACACAAATAACTGTAAATATGTGTCCTCAGCATAACAGTGGAAACTTAATCATGCTTACGAATTATGTTTCCCAGGGGAAGCATATAGACAAAACATTGCAGTGGGCCTAAAATAGAACCTTGTGGAACACCAAACTGTACCTTAGTATACAGTATGTAAAGCCACCATTTACATCTGCAAGCTGATAACGATCAGTCAAATAAGACATGAGCCAGAAAAGGGCTGTGCCTTTAACTTCTACAGCATCATTTAATCTGTCAAGGAGAATAGTGTAATCAATGGTATCAAAAGCACTAAGGTCAAGCAAGGAGTCACAGCCCTGATCAGCGGCAAGTAGTACATCATTTACCACTCCGAATCCATCGTGTGTAAGTAAGAATATTTGTGACCAAGTTTTAATGCGGCAAGCTGCAAATCACTTTGCCACACGCCGGTAAGCTACAATCTTATCGTACAACTCCCCACATTTCTTAACAGTTTGTGAATTTCAAGTGATCCTCAAGAAAAATTGTGAACATCTGACTCAATAAGAATAAAATCTTATAATCTTGTATGTCACCCAAATCTATTTTCAGATTTTCACACTTTTAACGGTGTGTCATGGCTCATGATATGTTTCGATAAAACATGTCACCTCTGTTCACACGGTCGAGTCTAGTCACACTCGCTGCCTTTCTCTAAGGCGTAAAAATGCAGGAAATGAGGCTTGCATGGTAAGAATAGATTACTGACCACAAAGCTTATAAATGGAACTATTTCCTTATAAGAAAAATTTACATTTCAAATAAGTGCATATGATTAAGCAAAACACTAGCTCGTGATACCTGTGAGGAGTATTTAGCCATGACCTATGGGAGTCCACATGATCCTATATTAGGAACATTTGTATATATTTGTATAAAGTGTAAAATTTGCCGAAGAAATGAAGAAGTCTTTTGGAATGTTCCGTTCAGATTACTCTAGCGCTGAGGCGCAGGCGGCTCCCCGCTACAAGTACGGACATGTCTGACGAGAAAATGCCTCAAAGTCTGATAAAGCCACACAGCAGCATGTATTTATTTATTTATTTTTTAACAAACTAAATGTTGAGGCTTGCTGCCTGGCAGAACAAAAAATGTAAAATTCAAGTTACACTATTTAATGCTTGTAAATGCTTCACTACACAAAAGCATTGTTGAATTTATGAATTTGATTGGTCAGAAGCTTTGTTAGCTGTAAAGCAAAATGCCCTTGTTCTAATATGTTTTTGTTTTTATACTGTAGTAAGTCTCATCGTCTATACCACTTTGTCCTGTATTCAGTGGAGGGCCTGGAGCCTTTCCTAGGAGACTCAGGGTACGAGGCGGGGTACACCCTGGACAGGGTGCAAATCCATCTCAGGGCACACACACACACTCACACACCCTCACACGTTCATTACTTATACAAGTAGATTACAATAATATAGTTTTTGAAATGTATCGAGTCTATTCGTCCATAGGGTGAAGTTTTCTGTAGTATGTTCTGTAACATTCATGGAAGGAGTCTCCAGTATTAGTGCATTATTACAGTCGGTAAGAGTTCCTCCATGGACATTAACTTACCGCTGTTCTGGGTTTCTTCTTTTACGGTCTTCCTAAATACAAGGTGAAATTTTTTTGGGGGGAAAGAACATAAATCAAAGAATCCAAATCATTTGGTCAAAATGATGTCACGTCAAGGCTTCACCAGACAGCAACGACAACACTACAAAGAATATTTCATTCATTCATTCGTTTATTCATTCCTTCATCTTCAGTAAGTGTGTTATCCTGGTCAGGACTGCCGTAAGACCTGCAACTTTTTCTAGGAATGCTGGATGCAGTGTAAATGTGACAATCGCAATCACATTATGAATATTTAACATAATAAATTACAAATATGAATATTATAACATGCAGAAAAAAAGGGCATGTCGAAGGAGTTGAGCAACTTTGGGTGAAGGTCTAAATTGCGATGGGTCAGGACAACTCCAGGTCATG
The DNA here is from genome assembly GCA_030014365.1 of Clarias pachynema. Classification (NCBI taxonomy): domain Eukaryota; kingdom Metazoa; phylum Chordata; class Actinopteri; order Siluriformes; family Clariidae; genus Clarias; species Clarias pachynema. The sequence continues at coordinate 32,364,893 of JAQMYL010000036.1, forward strand.
GGTGGCTTAGTGGTTAAGGTGTTGGATTGCGGACCAGAAGGTTCAAGGTACCCGGTTTGAGTCCTTGGTCACCACTGTTCAAGTACTTAGATACAAATGGGTATCAAGCTGGCAACCTGACCCAACTGCCACAGAAATCTGCCTGATCCATTGCCCGATGTGCCGGGCGGGACGAGATGGAGACATCCATCCAGAGCAACTCTTGGATGTTCCCAGTCTGCAGTAATCAGGATATACCAAAAGTGGTCTAAGGAAGGAAAACCATTGAACCGGCATCAGGGTCATGGGTAGGGAAAGCTCAATGATGGACGTGGGGAGCGAACGCTGGCCTGTTTAGTCGGATGCAACAGAAGGGATACCCAAGCCGGTTCAGATAGAAAGGTGTGTGAGATGCTTTAGGGAATGTTCTATTGGGAAACCTTGTGTCCTGCCATTCATGTGGAGGTTCCTTTGAAATGTACCACTTACCTAAACATTCTTACTCACCCCCTTATGGAAACGGCATTCTCCGATGGCAGTGGTCCCTTGATGCGGAAAAAATGGTTCTAAAATAATTTGAGGAACACAACAAGATCTCCATGTTCTCCAGCTTTCAATCCAAATGATCTTCTAAGGAATGTGCTGGAAAAACAAGTTTGAGCCATAGAGGCCACACCTCGCGTCTTAGAGGAGTCAATGCCTTGATCGGGCAGGGCTGTTTTGGCAACACTGACCTACTCGATATTAGGAGGGTGGTTATAATGGTATGACTGATCAGTGTCTAGTGAGAATATAATGTATGTGTAGATTTTTTATTATTATTTTTTTTTTGCAGTTGCCCTCTGCTTTTTATTCAATAGGTGTTAGAAACCAGGTTTGAGATTTGTTTCACTTCCAGAGCTCCAAGCTCCCTTTTTCTTCTCAGCTCGCTCTAGTACAAACTGTTCAGAAATAAGTTTCCTGCTGATGATGTAATTTTGTCCTGTGGGTATGTAAAAGTTGCACAGAGTAGAAAAGCTAACTGGAATATTTATGAAAGTGAAAATCATTCTTTTCCCCTTATGAAATACTGTGTGTGTTTGTATATGTGTGTGTGTGTGTGTGTGTGTGTGTGTGTGCGTATAGGAGAAATGAGAAATATTTAGTGGCTTAGTTACACACCAGTAAGTGTGTAAGATAAAACCTACAGGTGTGGCGACAACCAGATAAGCACAGAGTGAGTGTGTGTGTGTGTGTGTGTGTGTGTCTGTCTGTAAGGAGTGGACATTCACCTTTTTTAAAGACTGAACGTTGTTGTGCGTCATCCAAGAAGGTTGTGAAACTGCGGAGCACTTTTATAATACTATTGTAATTTTCCCCAAACTCTCTCTCTATCTAAAGCCAAAGGGTACTTTCCACATTTAAGTTTGCAAAAGTTATTATGTAATTATTACTTAATAGATGTGGCATCAGAGGACCGCCAGCTGTTCCACTTCCTCGTTTTGTGGCGCAAAGAATTGCCTACGGTCATTTCTGACACTTAAGGATTGTTTATGTGAATATCGAACAGGCCTACAAATGGGGCTTTGGTCACATTCGGATCACATTTAATGGAGGAATAGAATAGGTCTCCAGGCACCCCATGATGTAGTGTCACCTGAATTGACTTCCATGACATGATTATGGATTATCTCTATGTGGATTATTTCTATAGATTCCATTATGGATTCTTTTATCTAGGGTTTTTACACTATATTGCATAAACATTGCTTGATTCATTCCTTTATTCATTCAACCATTTGTTCGTTTCAAGTTTTGAACAAATTCAGTATTTGCTTCATTATGGTCAAGGACATGGAGGATCCAGAATCTGTTCCGTGAACAATGGACACAATTCCTGAATTACACCCGGGATAGGAATCCAGACAACACAAAACAAAAGACACTCATTCAGTAGGTGCAGTTAAGTACAACCAGTTCACCTCCTGACATGTTTTTGCGAGTTGTTAGGAAACCTAAGGAAGACATTTCTGTAACCATTACGTAATTATAATTATGCAACGGTCAGCTCCGACTGAGTAATCTGATTGGACGAGAACCATTCCAGTTCACACAAGTGGTGATATTGAGGATAACACCCCTGGGACGTTTAACTGCTGTATATGTACAGTATATGTCACAGGTGTTCTAACAATCGTTAATTACACTAACTGTCGGTCACAGCATGGTGAAAGTAGGTCAGTATGGTCAGCAGTATTGGGTAGAGCAGCTAGCTGACAAAACTCATGTTCAAAACCATCACAAAAGCACTTTCAGCAAGAAAACGCATCTGAAAACGATATGTCATCTTAAGCAACACTTTGTCTCACCATTCATTTGGAATTGAATCGTCCGTGTTGTTTTGTTCACGGCTAGCGCGAGCTACGAAGCTAACTATTCTTTGTAACAAAGTCTCCAACACAAGTCTGAATCCCAAATCGCTCTTTAACCCATGGAATAAGGGATTATACAGCGTACATAGCGCACTATGGAAGTTAGCTGAATAGATGAAAATATAAAATAAGTCTTTATCTCAAAATAAAGTTTTTCAGCTCTGTCCGTCTGTTTATTCCCCTCACCTTTTGGCTACATGCTGTAGTACCAGGAAGAATCTAAAACAGTAGTTTTCATTAGTTTTAGTTACACTAACAGTCTCTCGTTAACTCAGACAGTGGCTCACCAGCTCCACCAGTCACAGAAGGATATGTGGTGGCAGAGTAAATTAACTGGTTAAATAACCAAACAAATCATAAAATCATCTGTTGATAATAAATGGTGTTTACAGAACTGTTGAGGGCTGCGTCCTCGTATCTACAGTACAGCACTCCCTCGTGTGATATTATTTCATTAATAAAATTATAAATATAGTCATTTCATTAGCATAGATACAGTATATAATTCATGCTTAGGTATCAATATCAGTGGATCAACATTTCTAGTTCTGTTTGTAGCTACCCAAACTTGCCCTCCACCCTCCCTCTTACTTTCGCTGTCATGGCTGGCATTAGTATACTTGTAAAACAATAATTTTTTTCTCTGTTTTTTTTTTTTTTTTTTTTTTTTGCAGACCCAGAATGGGGATCCTGTTCCTTGGGAGTGTTTATTTGCCTCGTTTGTTCCGGCATCCACCGAAACATTCCCAGCATCGGAAAGGTCAAATCTGTCCTCCTGTCCCACTGGGAGGACTCTGAAGTTCAGGTACATGAAAAGCACTGTTATGTCTTTATCTTATCTCGCTTCTACAGTACAAAGAGCACTGTCAAATTCTTGCTTCTGATTGGTCAGAAGGTATCGATGAACTTTCTACAACATATATGCAGTACAGTAACAGCATATCCGACAGTTATATAGAAAAATGCACAGGCAGACGTGCCGCATAATCTAGGTCTAATGATAAAAACACATTTAACAAACAACAATCTAGACAGTGATACGGTTATAGAGTCTCCAGTTAGAGGACTTTTTTCCCCCGCGCAGGAACGTCGTCGCAGTCACAAGTCGTGATGATTCATGATATACTGTAGGGTTCACAATTCGATTTAATTTGATTCTCATTATATTTTGCACCAAAATTTTATCTCTTCTCTTGAAACAATGTAAATTTTTGCACATCACTAAATACAATTTAAAAATCCTATGAACAAGTTTAGAAGGGATGGGAATCACCAGGGACAACTGGATACGATATCACGATACTGTATCTACTGTAGATGCTGATTCGTATTGCAATTCGGTTAGTACAATGATTTTATATATATCCCGGTTCTAAACAACTGGATATAAATAATTTGTTCCTACCACACAGGATACTGTACTGCCTGACAGTGTTTGAACGGTTTAGATCTCACCCGTTGTAGGATTATGAGCAACATTTTACCACCCCAAATGCAAATACATATGAATTAAAAAAATGTTATTATTATTATTTCCCAGTCAGTTAGGCAATTTGCCATACAAAAGAATTGTGATATGTAGCTGAATATTTTTTTTTCCTCATCTTAAAATTTTAATATTGTAATAAAAAATATTCTCCATGGTCTCCATATCATTAAAGTAAATAAATACATTACTGTGCAAAAGTCTTAGGCACCATATTATATGCTGTACCAATTGTTATATATGTTTATCATGTCTGCATAATTATGTACAAAATCATTCAATATTTCCATGTATACAGTAACTTAAACATTAATAAATAAATAACATTACAGGAGAATAACTCATATTCTCCAGCAAGCTCAGTAAAACCTACAGTAACAAACCTAACACCCCTCAAATGGGGGGGCCAGTGTTTCTGATGTGGAGCAGGCATTAGTGTAGCAGGCGATTATATAGAGATATAAAGCAAGTTTTTACTCATAACCGTGTTCTGTTATTGGGCCCAATCAAAAGTCCCGGGTTGACTTGAACGCTTTAATAGGGAGATTGCAGTTTCTGTCAATACAAAACTAAACAAAAGGTTTATTGCATGAGCAGCACCCTTTGTGCTGTCAAATCTCTAGATAAAAGTAAATGCGAGACAGGATATAACAGTTTCATTCAATCTAATTTCACAACTGTTATCTCGGCAGCCTATAAACAGTTTCAGAGAACGTTTTCATGTAACGCTTTTCTAGCTACTGTACTTCATTAGAAAAACCTAGCTCATCTTGCCAGCTTACAGTTAGTGCACCGCAGTAGTGTACAGTTAGTGCCTGCCTTTTTCCATGTACTGTAGCATGTGTTACTCATCATCTCCTCCACATGATGATGCCGCTTGGATATTTTTAGCATCGTGGACAATTTCTCAACCAAGCAGTGACACTTAGTTTCTTCAATAGTAAAGTCATTGTGCATGAGCAGAATAGAGCAGTTTATTCTTCAATAAGTTGTGTGTGATCTTAATGTACAAGTGTTTTCTTTTCTGTGTGTCTCAGTTCATGGCGGAGAATGGAAACGAAGCAAGCAAAAGTAAATTCGAGTCTTACGTGCCGGTGTACTACTACAAACCCACTCACAAAGACTGCCAGTAAGTCTGCCGTCGAGACCAGACAGATTTTTTTTGTTGTTTGTTTTCCAGAGGTGTTGACACGTGTACTTTGAGTGCTGATTGTGGGTTAGGTTGGAGTTAAAGTGGTGTTTAGATACTGTAAGACATGGTTAACACACGGTCTAGCCTCCACCAGCGCATACACATTAAAACTGGATATAAAAACACCACAGGAGTGTGTATTATATATTAATTGAAAGTACTACCTTGCTCAAGTTTGGACTTGTTTGATGGTTGTGACTCATCTGATTACTGCATTTGTAGAAACAAGCTGTTGTTTAACCATCTGAAGTTACAGCCTATTATTCAGTCATTCAAATTAAAGTATAATACTCATATTCTATAGGTGTCACAATTTTATAAATATTCTGATTCAGTATTATTTCCCACCCTATTTTGTTACAATTTTAAATCTGAAAATTTTAAAGTTGAAAAGTTGAATGATTAATTACGTAAATCATCTGCCATCATGGATAAATAGATGGATGAATCAAACTTAGCCAATAATTTACACAAGCAAAAATAAATGGCAATGACAAAAGAATTGTGATTAATAACTGACTAGATTTTTTCAAATAACTAGATCTTCCTAATGCATGACGTAGCACAGTTTTGTAAAGAATCTGCCTGTTTAAATATTGAATCAGCATGGAACAAATCACATGGCCTCAAGGAGCGATTTAGTGAAGGAGGAATATCAAAATCTGTTGTGGGACCATGAGTACTTGTTCCATAGTTAGACGTCCCATATATTACTACCTGATTAACAAGTTAACACAGGTCTCAGAATTCACCCGCAGTGTGTGGGTTAATGCTCCAGCTGGAATGTCCCTCAGATACTGCATTTATTTATTCCTCAAACTTCCTCTGTTTCATTCCTTTTCCAACCACACTGTTTCAGCGTTTATTTTAATGAGCTCCTGCAGAGCCCCGCCCCTACCAGAGAACAGCAGAGAAGAGGAACAATCCGGGGGAGGGGCTTTTCTTATATGAGGTCACAATAGGGCCACAAGTGGCCCTGGATATTACAAAAATGGAAAAGGCCAAAAAGTTGGGAATTCTATTTTTTTTTTTTGAGGGGCGGGGGAAACCCGTCCCTCACTGGAAACTAGGGTTGTTCCGATTCCGATACTGGTATCGGAAATGCTGCCGATACCACAAAAAAATCTGGCATCGGAATCGG
>JAQMYL010000036.1:32376772-32396043 GCA_030014365.1 Clarias pachynema
TCTTTCTTCAGTTAAAACCCAAACTGACGCGAAACTTCCTGAAAGAGGGCTACATGGAGAAGACCGGACCCAGGGTAAGCACACACACTGATTACTCATAATGTCTTGCTCTGTATGTTCAAGAAAAAACTGTTTTTTGTTTTTTTTTGTTGTTTTTTTTGGCAAAAGTCTTGAGCCATATCTTTCATGTATTTTTTGAGAAACAGTCCAGACGTCCTGAGGGACTTTTCAGTCCAGTCCCTGTACCTGAGCAGTTCCAAAAGAATGTTTTTTTTCCATTTGTGAAGCCATAGTGAAGTTACCTATGAATCATTCAAACTGGTGATACCGAACGCTGAGTGGTTGGAACGGATGAGAGGGGAAATGAGGTTGCTGCTGAGGTTGTTCCAGTTTTTAAGTTATACAATTAGGACCTTTGCAGCCTGTCGCAGTAAAACATTTATTGCCATTTCTTTTATTTAAGTACTTTTGCACATTACTGTATAAACATCCTATTGCTCGGGGTTCGAACCTGACTACAAGTTAAAAAAAAACGTCCTCTGAGCAAGTTTTCATGGTTGTTGCAGAAAACATGAAGAAATTCTATTACTCTATGTGTCACACGCGTTAACAGATCATGGTTTATAATAATTCTATACACTGAGGTTATTTAGTGCTCAGTAGTTTCACAGCCAGCGTCACTCGGCCCTGCCTTGTGCTTTTACACATCAGTCCCACAGACTCTCAGTTAACAACCGAACAAACCGGTGGAACCCGATTCTAAACCTGCAGTCAGGACTTCTGTGCTGTATTCACAGGCTGAGAGTAAGAGTAAAGACTGTGGGAAAAACACACAAGCGGCTATATTTTAGTGGGTGTGGTCTTAATAAGTATTATGAGTATTATTTTATACAGCTGCTTACATGCTTTTCAATATGGCTATATGGATTTGCCTTGTTATTTTCTTCAAAATCTTTTGCTTGTACATGAAATGAGGAACTTTTCAGGACTGTTATGATGTGATATGAATCTGATGAAAAACCTATAAAAACTATATCTGAAGCAAGATATAATTGTTTTAAAATGTGCATGAATTGCTGGATTTAATGAACCTGGAAGTATTGCTGAAGATTCATTTATGCAAATGTATGCGGTCATGTCATTAAAAAAAAAAAAAAAAAAATCTAAAAAAAGCTGCAGTATCTTTCAAACTGCTGTTCTATGTAAAATCAGCTCTGATTAAAAAATGTTTGGTGCCACTTTATGTCTCTTCCTTCCAGAATCCATTACGTTTGCGTAATAAGGTATACATAATGAGGTAATGCATGAGGTTGAATGAAAACAGCTTTAAAATACAGTTTGATTGTGGTTTAAATGTGCAAATAAAAGTAGTAAATAAGAAAGAAAAATTACCATTGCAACATTACCACATTTCTAACCTCTTTTCGTAATGATTAAAAATAAATATATAAATAAAATTATATATATTATATACTGCTCAAAAAAATAAAGGGAACACTTAGTCCCAGTTTGACTTGAACGTCTCTCATACAGTATGTGTATGCATGGTTCAAGTCAAACCGGGACTAAGTGCTCCCTTTATTTTTTTTGAGCAGTATATAATTTTTTTTTTTACAAAATAGTTTTCTGTAAAATAAATAAAGTTTACTTTATTATAAAAAACTCATCAGCACCAGAATTAAAAAAAATTCAGACGTCCATCTGCAGCCAAACGTTATTGAACATTCTCACGGCTTATCGTGTGTCACCCTGGAATACCATCTGCAGTAGTGGCAGGATTTTCTTTTTTTCGATGATTTCTCAAATGACACCATCGAATTAGGCTGTCCTGTCTCGCCCTTGTCACTCTTTGCCTTCCAGACCTAAGCCGATCAGCAGTGGAACCAGTTTTTTTTGTAAATCTGTCCTACAGCCTGGTAATGGCATTCCTAGTAACTCGACCCCATCTGGACAGATGTGCTTGCGTTAGACCGAGATGAAGCATTCTGACGGCCCTCTCTCTCTCTTCTAGTTATTATTGCAACATAGAAAAACTAAATTCTGAATTAGATTTCAGGTTTTTGTAACAGGACGAATTTTCGCTTATTTCATTTTTTATAGTGCAACATCACTTTACTGTATGTATGTTTTATTATCAGTGAATGTAATCAGGGAGTAAGATGTAACACATGAGCACAGTCCGGTAACAAGGTAATAATGGAAGGGATGGGTTTAGCATGTTTTCTGAAAACGGTGGCTTAGTGGTCAGCACCGTCGCCTTGAACCTCCAGGTTCTGATCGTGTACCCCGCCTCGTGCCCCCTTAGTCTCTCCTGGGACAGGCTCAAAGCCCCCCTGTATACAGGATAAAGCAGTATAGACGATGAGTGAGTGAGTGAGTGAGTGAGGGCATGCAGTCACAAATAAGGAGCAAATGCCTCAAAAAGTATATAAAAAAAGGCAATTTTCAGTGATCTAATACGAAGTATGTGTGAAAATTCCCATTTTTAGAAAACACCTGTGTATGTGGACGTACACAGTCAGTCATGAATTCAGATATATTGCTTTTCTGTAGTGCTTGACAGCTAGGATGTATTGAGAGAGGAGGTATTAATCAAAATGAATAATGTTTTTTGCTTCATTTTTCTTATTCCTTCTATCTGCTTTTATGTTTTGTCACTTCCTTCGCAGCAAACGGAGGGTTTTAAGAAGCGCTGGTTCACCCTGGACCACAGGAGATTAATGTACTTTAAGGATCCTCTGGTAGGACTTTTTTTTTTTTTTTTCTTTGCTACCTCAGTGCTTCTTCCTTTAAGATTTTCTGATAAGAAGTGTCTGATGGAATGTGGTTTTATAGACTTGATAAACCCGAGATAAATTCTCAAAGCCTTACTTGGGCAATTTAACATGCGCTCGTTCCGTGAAAATCAGATTAGGTCTGACCTATTAACTTCTTACAGAGCAAGTCTGAAGGGCAAGCATAAGATTACGACGTGCCAATGTGGGACAATGTAGAGTATATTGAGCCTACGGATAACAAGAGTCTAGGAAAGATGATTTAAAAGCTATAAGTAGTGTTGGGTGGTTTTCTTGGGTGGAGAATAAAACATAATGCGCTAAATCTGAACGGTCATAAGGACATTTGATTTCGAACCACACAACTTGTTGTTTACCAAGTGTTAAAGAATTTCCCATAGTCATTACAAAAGTCATAATTTCCATAGACACTCTGTAAAATCTGCTGTCTTCCTGCTTATGTTGTTACCAGTTACTATACAGTTTTGCGGTTGTATTGTTATAACACCTGAGACCAGAACACAAGGGTTAGGCCGTTGTGTATCTAGTGACTCACTCGCTGTTAGACATCATTTAGCTTTAATAGGAAGCAGCGTTTTTGTAATACCTCAGGATATAAATCTCAGCTGTGTGTGTTTGTCGTTGTTGGTTTGGCAGGATGCATTTGCTAAAGGCGAGGTGTTCCTGGGTCACAAAGATCTGGGTTACAGTGTCAGTCCCGGCTTACCAGGCAGCACTCAATGCAACGGAGCCTGGCAACATGGCATCACCATAGTGACGCCCGAGCGCAGTTTTCTGTTCACCTGTGAGACTGAGACGGAGCAGCTGGATTGGATGAAGCACTTTAATCACGTCATTAGCCTGCAGATGTCGCCACAGGAATACAGCAGTGAGCATGTCACATTTGTGGAAATATTACGGTTTTCAATTTGTCTGTAATTGCTGCCTTAAGTAATAGATATGTCTAATACTTTAACCATACGGTAATACTAAATGATGTATGTGCTTGTCCCTAAAGTGTTTTTTTTTCCTTACTTAAGAGTAAAAATTATTTTAAATGTAAAAATTATATATACCTTTTTTTTTTTTTTTTTAGTGGAGGCCCTCTTCAAGCGTAAACACTGATGGATCCACGCTCCTCTCTCAACCCTGCCTGACCTATCACCTCTTGACTTTGAGAATTAAACACTACTTCTTTATTTTTATACACTGGAGTTCTTTTACAGTTAGTGTATTTACTGTAATTACCAAGCGAAGCAGCCAAGGATATCAAGATGCGTTCTTGTAACAGTCACTTTTTTGGTTCCTTAATTTTTTTTTTTTTTTATGTATTCGTTTTGTCATGATACCGGATTGTGTTTGTGTACTATAAAAGTTATTAATTCATAATCTAATCTTGATGTTGAATCCTGAACATAATAACTATAATCTAGTTTAAATGGCTCTGGCAGAGCATTTGTTTTGTCCTAGGATGCCCTCTACTGGTCCAGTTATGCCATGTAGTGCTTAAGGCGGGGGGAAAAAAAAACAATAAATAAACCATGCATGACCTGTATATCAATATTCATGATTGATATGTGATCTTCAGTTCAGAAAAAAAAAAAAAAGTTCAATTCAAAGTTCAAAAGTTCAAGCTACATTACCCACAACATGGTTCAACTACTTGCTTATGGCAAACACCAGTGGGAATTAATTTCCTAAAGACAGTGATGCGGCAGCACTTTAACCCTACGGTGAAGATTAAACCACTTTACAACCAGCCTACAGACGTGCATACACTGTTCAGTTTTGTTTTTGCTAGTGCAGGTGGCGCTGATACAATTTAAGGAAGAACGATTGTCATCCATCATAAAATAAATTGGCTCTTCCCACTTTATTTATAACAACCGATCACAGACCTAGCTGCGTTGTTTGCTCCTCACCCAGCAAATTCACCTAGTGGCCGTGTGCATGACAAGAAAAATTCATTAGTGGAAGTGAAACGACTGTCGTCTTTGCATAAAGTATTGCGCGTCTTAAATGCCATCTTAGTTGCGCTAGCGAAACCAGATAAGTTATCACAAATACAAACATTATTGCTACTTTAACTGTGTCTCATGCAGACTTTCACATGTTGCCAAACACAAATGTATGACATGCAGTGTAATTATGTCTTGCTATATTTTTTTTTTATCATAACAATTTATCATTTACTTTTGTATAAAAATGACTACAAGATGCTTAATACATGAGAAAAATACAACTTCAGTCTAAATCTTTGCAATAAATACACTGATCAATAATGGAGGACTGTCATGGATTGCATAATGAGAGTAAATGTGTTTGTGTGACGAGATGATTATTCTTAGTGTTGTATGATGGCGTATGAGCATGAGAGAAGACGTGTGCCCTGGTGTGTGTGTATGTATGTGTGTGTGTGTGTGTGTGCGCACTCATTTGCGTCACTGGCGTTTGAACTGGCACCCAGGTGTTCAAAGTCGAATCCGGCGGCCCAAAGTGAGCATCTCCTAAATCTAACATGTCATGTGCAATTGCACTTACGTGTGAGTGAGAGTTTTAAGAGGCGAGTGACAGAGAGAGAGGGACAAAGAGAAAGAGGCGGTTGGAAAGGAAAGAAGGGCACTTAGCAAGAAAGCTAATTGAAGGAGAAAATTCAAACATATCAACTGTTGACATTTTGGAAACGTTTTGGATGAAGGACGCTAATTTTAAACCCTGGATGGAAACATTTAAAGCTGTCTGCACTTCAGATGAAGGAAACCAGGAAAGCCGTGCTTGTTTTTCTCAAAATTTCCGTTCACTTTTACGGACGCTGACTTTTGGTAGACCAAGAGGATGTTTTTCTGCAAAGATTTGGATAATGGCATCATTTAAGGCTTATGTACTGACATCTCTAAGGACTACTCAACTATGTCTACAACTCTGTTGATGTTTTAAATGCCTGAGCTTTGTCTTTTCACTTATTTACAACTGCACGCTAGACCTATTGGAACTTTAAAAAGATGGTTTCCTCTTCTACCAACTAAACACTCCGATTTTTTTTCGTTTGACCTTTTTACAGTTGAGTGCCACTCTGTGGATCATGAGCTTGGTGCCCAATGCCAACATCTCTGTCCCTTCCAACTCGGGCACAAGTGGAACAGGAAGTGGCTTAAGCGGAGGTGGAACAGGTACCGTGTGGGTAACTCCTCTTCTTGGTGCTACCCTGATCACCATGTGCATCCTTGGTGTGGTGGGAAATGTTTACACGCTGGGTGTGATGCGCTCTGCAGTTTTGCGCCGCTCTGGTTCCATGTATGTCTTCATTGTCAATCTGGCAGCAGCTGACTTGCTCTACTTGGGCACCATCCCATTTGTGGTATGCACCTATTTTGTCCATGACTGGCTCTTCGGTGAGGCAGGTTGTCGAGTTTTGCTTAGCCTTGACCTGCTCACAATGCATGCCAGTGTCTTTGCCCTAGTGGCCATGAGCCTGGAACGTTATCGTGCTGTGGCATCGCCATTCCATGCCCGCCGCTCCGCCGCTGATTCTGTCCGACGCCACTGGATAGCAGCTCTTGCCATTTGGAGTGCTGCCTTGGCACTCACTCTGCCCATGATGGTAATGATCAGGCTGCGGGAAGGGCGATCAGGGGCCTCCGGGCTTGTCAAGCGCATCTGCTTCCCCACATGGACATCTGAGGCCTTTAAAGCCTACCTCACTGTTCTTTTTTTTACCAGCATGTTGGTGCCAGGGCTAGTCATGGTAGTGCTGTATATCGGGTTGGCGCGACACTACTGGATAGCACAGTCCAACCTAACACGTGGAGGAGAAGGAAACAAGACCAGCATTCGTCTTTCCACCTCTTCTTCTCCGTCTAGGCGGAAAAGGCTTAAGCATAAGGTGGTCTGCATGATCTTCAGCATTGTGGTGGCCTACTGGGCATGCTTTTTACCTTTTTGGGGCTGGCAGATGGCCAAACTGTTCTCAGCCGAATCCCTGCGCTCGTTGACACCTGCCACACACACCTATGTCAACTTCTTTGTTACGTGCCTTACATACGGCAACAGTTGTGTGAACCCACTACTCTACACATTGCTTACTCGGAACTATAAAGACTACCTGGCACAAAGAGGACAGTCGTCAGGCTCTAGTCGTATTGACCAAGGCTCAGGAACAGGGATCAACGATCTGTAGACGATATTATCTACCATTTTTGCGGTGAATGCCGGATATGGATAGTGTCCTTCTTATATTAAACCACAACGGCATTTGGTTATATCTCATATCCCAATACTAGTCCTGGAACCAACCCATCCTGTATGTTTTTGTGTTTCTCTTCTATATTACATAATCTTTAACTTAGGAATTGTTGTTATTGACTGAATAAGAGTGTCTGGGATGTGTGCAACTGAAAAACGTACTACAGGACCAATGGGTAATCCAAGACCAGGGTTGGAAACCGGTGGGTTATACTGTATGGTACTGTATAAGGCCATAGTTATGACATTTGCACCTAGAGACTACTTGATCAGGATACTTTGCCTGCTTGAGCTCATCTAATCTGGCTAACTAATTAATTATCATGGCCTTTCGTGAGTTGGTGCACTTGTTCATAAAGTACTTGAGCTGTACAAAGCCCGGAGATACTAGCATTGTCCACCTATCCATATACACGCATACAGAAGAATGAACGCCCAGGACCAGAACTCAACGCGGTACATGGGCACCAAAGCCTTTAATTGGGAACCACTGCTTCAAAGATTATTCAATGACTTTTTTTACCAACTACCATTTTGTTTTTAATGCTGATATGTATTGGAAATCCCGTTTGATGGACAGTCAATGATTTGTTGCTTGCTACAACCTGCTAAACATACAAGTTGCCATGTATTCAGCTTAATGTTTTTAACCTGGACCATCTTTAGTGCTTTGTTTATATTTAAACTACTGTATATTATGTCTATATGTCTGATATCCTGATCAATGTCAGCACATCTGATTTCTAAAGGTGTGCTTTCTGTGAGGTTTCTTTCGAAAAACATCTCTAAAGACACACAATAAAGACCTCAAGCTCTTATCACTACAATCAACTTACCATTGGTTCTTTCAGTAATGATGCTGAGGTAGAAAATAAAAGCATGTGTGTACATATCTAATCATTAATGCGAATTGAAATGAATATATGTGCTATTGTGTGAGTGTGCAGTTACGGATAACTCCAGATTGGACGTGTCTCTACTGTTCCACTTACACTCTGGAATGTTGCCCCAGGCTGATAAATTCCTCACTCTGCACCACAGGCCTTTTCGAACAGCAACGTAAATTATTCCTACTCAGCTGTGAGAGCAGATAATAACGCTGCCAATACAGAAGATCTGAACAATGCTAGATGAACCAGCTTACCCATGGCCTTGGCGAAATCACTGTGGTGCCAACACTGATGAGACTCACTCAACTGGAGCCAAAAACACACGTTTTAAAATGAAATCAATAATAACCTCCCAAAACCCAGAAACTATTGCATGTTTTCTTAGCTGTAGCTGTAGATGTAATTATAATTGATTATTTTGGATCCGCAAAAAAAAAGGAAGTATGGATAACTGATTATTGTCACTATTACTGGTTACAAAGGTGATAATGGGTCTACATTGAGATGTGCTCTTGTTTCATGATGCAACATCTGTAAACACAAAGAAACTGGTAGATCTGATTTGTAACAAACAAACAAACAAACAAACAAACAAACAAAAAAAATATATATATATATATATGTATATATATATATATATATATATATATATATTTGATCAATCAAACGTTTGGACACACCTTCTAATCCCATGGTCTTCCATGATTTTTATTTCTTTCCACACTGTAAAACAATTCTTACGGCATCCAAATTATGCAATAATCTCATATTTGAACAGTTGATATTGAGATGTATCTGCTGCTTACGCTCTGTAACGGCTCAAATCTGAGGTGCTGTTTATTAATTGGTAATTTCTAAGGCTGATAGCTTTAAATGAACTTCTCCTCTGCAGCAGAGGTAAGTTTTGGTCTTGCTTTTCCTGGGATGGTCTTCATGAGAGCCAGTTTCATCATGATGCTTCAAATGCACTTGACAATATTGATCTTGCAAGAACTGTTCTAGAACAGCCGACTTTAATGTCTTAAAATAACAACTGTTATGTTGTTATTTAATTACCTTATTCCATATGTATTATTTAATTGTTTTTAAATATTTTAAAGTATTATTTTTGAATATAGAAAGTAAATCACTAAACAAAAAAACATTAAATTAGAAAGTGTCTCCAAGCGTTTTAATGGTACTATTTTACCACCACAAATTACATTCTTGCGTGTTTTATACTACAGTGTGGGCATCACAGCAATTTGCCAACTGTTATAATTCTTTCATATATTAAAGAATGACATACTGTACTTTTTACCATGCATTTATCACTCACTCACTCACTCACTCACTCACTCATCTTCTAGACCGCTTTATCCTGTATTCATTGTCGCGGGGGCCTGGAGCCTATTACAGGAGGCTTAGGGCACGAGGCAGGGTACACCCTGGACAGGGTGCCAATCCATCGCAGGGCACACACACAGACACACACTCATTCACATACCGGGGCAATTTGGGAATGCCGATTAGCCTAACCTGCATATCTTTGGACTGTGGGAGGAAACTGGAGTACCCGGAGAAAACCCACCAAGCACGGGGAGAACATGCAGACTCCATGCACACAGAGACGGGAATCGAACCCGGACCCTGGAGGTGCAAGGCGACAGTGCTAACCACTACACCACCCCACTATACATTTATAATATGTACTGTATTTACATTTACATTTATTCAATTGTTTTTTTTTTTTAGTATTTGACCTGTTCCAAGCACTTTAAACTGATTTCTTGTTAAAGTTAATAAGTACATTTACATTTATAACATGTTGCAGACACCGTTATCTTCACCTGGTTGAATCTTAGGAATAATTTAAAACTGGAATAGTTTGTCTTTAATCACAGTAATACAAGCAAGTGATTCGCTCTACATACTATACTGTAGCAATTTAGACACCACCTTGCCTCGAAAACCTGGAAACACTGTAGTGAAGTGTAGACGATTCCCCACAACTGAGTCCTCATTTGTATCCCGTGTCAAAGCATTAGTCCTTTCCATAACCTGCACCCTAAGGAGATGATAAATTGACCTTTTCAGCGGTTCTTTCATTATTCAACCATCTTTGTAAAATCCTTGTTTTTGAATTGGACAGGATTATTGCTTTTCAAAACAGCTTAAATAACTCACTATACTAAACGTTCACTTTTCCTTCCTCTATTAAATTTTCACTCACTGTACAGTTGTGAAGTCAGCAAAGTAATTGAGTGTGCACTCCACAGTCTGTCCCTCCATCCCCGCCCCCGCCCGTCTATGCCGAGGCCGTGAGGTCAGCAGGAAGATTGAGTGCTTGATGCAGTGTGAATTACTCTAGACTCATGACTGGGCAAACTTTGAGGTTGACACTTACAATCCAGTCCAACACACACACAGTGCTCACTGCTTCAGATGTCAGAAATACTGTAGGGGGGAAGTGTGTACAGTATGTGTGTATTTGAATCCGCAAGAAGAACAGATTCTTCTTTAGGTCAGTTTTATACATTCACTATATTACCAAAAGTTTATGGACACTTGACAAACACCTCTATATGAACATCCCAATCAGATTTAATCTCCTGTTGCTCTAGTAATAAGTTACTACTCTAATACGTCTACTGCTTTTTTTTGCTTCAAACTTGATTATTGAAATGTTGTTCATGTTGATCGTTGATGCACTTGTTGGCTTAGTTTATTATTATAAAAAAAAAAAATCAAGTCATCAAGTAATACAGTATATCAAGTGTTTGTTATATGGTTGCTTAATGGTTTGACCTGCCACCTGGAAACTTCAATGTTCTTTCATGTGCTTGGTGGATTTCCTCTGGGTACTATGGTTTCCACACACAGTTCGATGTGGAGTGGTGTAGGTTGATTGGTGTTTACAAATTTCCAGTAGTGGAAATGGAATGGGTTGGTGCTCTACACTACCTTGTGCCCTAAGGTCCTTGGGTAAGCTCCAGGTCCCCTGTGATCTTACACAGGGTAAGCAGTAAAGATAACGGATGGATGGATGGATGAGTAGATGGAGTATAATACTATTTATACTGTTGAAGGTTTTTTTTTATATTGATTTGTTCATGTTAACTAATACATTAAATAATGCCACTTAAATGAACCGTATTTTAAAAATAATACAAAATAAAATGTATATGATCTTATATGAAAAAAGTGAGACTTTTTTTGGTATTAGTTTATTAACCATCTTCCTTTTACACACACATTATTTTCAGTTCCGTTTAACTGGATCATGCATCATACAAGCTTTCTGAGTGACCCTCAACTTACAGACAGAGACATTTTATGGTTTTCTGGCTCATTTGATTTGCTTAAACATTCTTCCATGAGCGATGTCACTGCAGACCACCTTATTTGATCTTGATGCTCTCAACCTTGACGTCACCTTGAACGTCAATGTGCTTGAAGCTGTCATCGCCAAAACGGTTGGGGAAGCTCACCATTGTGCCGTTGGGGAGTTTGATATAAAATTGGTCATTGTTGAAAGAAAACACCACCTAGAGAGACAGAAAGAGAAACAGCCAAAAATATCAAGAAACAGTTCTCAAGTATGACACAAAATGAGAAAAATATTAATTTAAACAATTATCTAAACAAAATATACCTCAAACGAGTGTATTTATTCATAAACCACTGTCATGTTGGACATTCTGAAGCACCCATGCCAGCAAATGCACACTGTCAGCAAGGAAGCATATCTGAACAACACTTTATCTCCTTAGTACTTGGTTCTAAGCTGTTCTAGTTTGCTCCTGAACCTTCCATGTTGTTCTGCTCACAGCTAACGTGAGCTACAAAGCTTCTAGCTTCTAACATAAGACTGAATCCTAAATGCATCTCTAACCCGTGATCAGGAGTTTATTTGGGAATCATCCCTGAAACCCTGGAAGTAAGCAGATATTCTAAAGTGGAATAAGTGGCAAAGTCAAGCTTGTATGTTTCCCAGGACTGTCCACCACCTCCATGATTTATTCTCCTCAACTTGGTAGTAGGAAAAGTACTAATAAGAATTTAAAGCTACCTCTACCCCTGATATTTAAACTAATTTATATGCAATATTGCATGCAATTAATGCAATTCGTTTTCACTTATAGATTTGTTTTTGTGCATTAGAGGAAAACTATTCATTTATTATTTATGACTGAGTTTAGTAACATACTGTACAGAATCCTACTAAGTTCCACTATAGAGTGCAACAAACCTGGGTTTATGATCTATTTCATGTCATAAATGTCATTGTGAGTATAAGATAAAAGAGAAGCGGTCATAAAATTCAGTTGATGCAAAGGTCTTGCTAGATGACAGATGGCCATCGTGAATCCCCAGATAAGAAAAGCAGTATAATCTCACTGAGAACATCAAATAATGATATACAGTAAAATGAGCTACTAATGTTAATAAAGTGTACATCTTTATAGTAGTTACTACAGATAATTTTTGATATTCTCAGTCAGATTATACTGCTTTACTTATTTGGTGTAATTACAGTGCATCAAAATTATTATATATAGATAATATATACAGTAGTGTATATATACAGTATGTTTTAAATGTTTAAATCCACCTTGAAGGACTCGCCCTGGCTGAAGGGGAAGCTGTGCTCCTTCACCTCCTCACCCCAGGCTCCACGGAGTGAGTTACACACAATGACATTGTTGGAAAAGCGTGGGTTGAAGTGGAGTGCGATGTTTTCAGCGTCATGACCGATATTGATGGAGAATCTGCAGAGATAAATGATGTATGCTCTTTATCAGAGATATTGTTTTAGATCATTAAATGCACCTTTGTTGTGTTAAACATCTTAGAGCACCGACAATCGTGTTGGTCCATGAACATGAGATAGATAGATAGATAGATAGATAGATAGATAGATAGATAGATAGATAGATAGATAGATAGATGTGGTGTTTATACTGCAGGTTACAGTAGGTATCACTTTAATGCAAATGTGAATATAGACCAATCACAATTTTTTTGTCTAAAAAAAAATGAACTGAATATTGAACTTAAAGAATTCAATAACTGATTCAGAAATGAGTTGATAAATTAATGTCCTAATTATTGGTACTTTCCAGTTGCTTGGTGCACTTACAAATTACATCCAGATTTGGGTTTGCCAGAGATGGTCAGCTCCTGACCAGCCTTGAAGGTCATGTCCGTAATAGTGAACACCTGAGCAGATTAAAATGCAGAATGGCATCAAGATGCAGAATGTAAGCTCTCACGTCATAAAGAAACAGTTCATGTTTAATACAGCACAAATGATTATGCAAATGATATAATAACATGGACAAATAGGGAACTGATCGAGGATCAGGATGTTGTTACAGGTGTGTGCTAAAGCACGTCCTGATAGTAGAAGTTTCTGGAGCGGTTTATTGAGTGTGAGATATGGTGTCAACTGTGTGACAGGAGACTGGGTTATCTGTATCCTGCCAAGCCCATTGTTAATGATCAACACAAATTACTGCATTGGGCCAGGTGACATTTACAGAGACCAGGAAGACGTGCTGATCAAACACTGACTGGATAATGTTTTACTTTAATATCACAAATCCATTGTGTAAGTGTATGTGAATACTAATATTACAACAAAAAAAACGTACAAAATACAAATATTTGATCCATAAATATCTCAGGAACTCATATTTGGCAAGAAGATATTATTATTATTATTATTATTATTATTTATTTTTTAAATCAGTAGGTTTATTTAATATATAGTTTCCCCCCCCATTTTTTTTGTAAACCACACCTTAGTCTTATTTCAAATCCCCAGTTATTTCACTAATTCAGACCATATCAGCTTCATATAATTAAAATCCATCATTTTATAATGTTTTTGATTTTGGGTTGATAGTACAATAATAATTAGTTGTTTATAATAAATAATTGGTCAATTGATATTTAAAATATTAATTTACTATAAATGTAATATTCACTCATTCACTCATTGTCTATACCCCTTATCTTGTGTACAGGGTCACGGGGGGCCTGAGGTGGGAACCGAACCCTTTGAATGCCTTTGTGCAACCTATTTATATCATATATCATATCATATCATATCATATCATATCATATCATATCATTGGTCTTTTGCTTGCTCTTGGCAAGCAGTCGCCTACCGAACTTCCGGTCCGCACATACAATCTTGGCAAAGGTTTGACACTGGATGCCCTTCCCCATGGCTAGCAAAACACCTGCCACTGAACCACCAGGGCCATATAATATAATATAATATAATATAATATAATATAATAACAATATAATATTCAAATTGTGTGTTTCCCTGCACGTCTTTGATTCTAATGCTAAAAATCTAATGAACTATGTTTCTATTATATTTCATTAGCATTGAATTACACTGATAAGATAAGCTGCTATGAGGTCTGCAGTACAGTATGTACTCACCATCTTGCCGCTGAAGTAGTAAGAGTTCCAACAGAGACCTTTGCGAACTTGTAACTATCCTTTATAATGCTGTGACAAACCTAGAGGTGTGACCTAACCATCTTTCATCCAATTGGAATGTGGGGAGAGGTTAAAGACCAATCACTATTTTTTTTTTTTACAGTCTGTAGCCCTAATGGGTAATGTATTATTGTGCCCTGTGATGAATGGGATCTGATTTGAAAACTGTGCAGCTATGAATTTCTGGAGTTTTCTTATGTTTTCACATTGGACACAAGTCATAAGAATATGAGCAAAACTAAAGCTACCTGTGCATTAGCCCTATATACAGTATATTCGTGTGTGGTATTTACACCTGGTTATTCTTGCTCTCTTTCTCGTTTTCTGCTCTCTCTCTCTCTCTGTCTCTAGCTTTCTGATGCAACTGGTCCACATCAATTTCCTTCATAACATATTTCTGGCTGCATATTGAGTTGCTACTGTATAGGCAATGTTGATGGCATTTTGGCCTTAGTTCTCTCATCTGACCTGATCCTAGTTGTTCTCTCTCTCTTTTTCCATGCTGAATTTGTGTCCCGAGTTTCTGTCAAGACCGTCAGATATTCATAAATAAATCTTGTGGTCAACCAAAACAATGACCTCATCATGACTCCCTGTTTGTTCTATAACCTGTTCAACTGTTCAGGTTTTTGTAAGTTTTACCTTTTTTTGGTAATATTTTAATGATTTAACATTGTAACTGTGGTGGTCACAACCATAACATGTCAACACTGTCAGTCTTAAATTAAATTTGGGGTAATTTTTAGTAAAATGAATAAATTTCAACCACATTAAATATGCATCTAGCAAATTAAACAAAAACAAACTGCCAAATGTAATGACACGTACATCCACAGTAGGTATTCCCTACTTAAAATACTTTTTACATTTTTTCAGCAAAACTCAATAATTTTCTGTTAAAATAAATTATTCACGCTTATTCACACACTATAGGTAATTAGGGTTAGGGTTAGAGGCCCGAGGCAGAAATCGACCCGAGGCAGAAATCGAACGCAGACCCTGGAGGTGCAAGGCCACAGTGCTAACCACTATCCGAAATCACAATTCAGCGGTTTTAAAAATATAAGAGCTAATCACATTGCTCCGATGTTTCACCAGCCTTTACTTCTGTCATATGCGCCTGTCGCTGTAGACGCTCTCCAGTCTAATGCAGGGTTTCAGTAGACCTGAGCTCGGCCTGATGTACACATTTTCATTGCAGATGATGCTGCCTACTGTTACAATAAGTGAGCCTGTGACACGATCAAATATTATGTAAAAGTTGATGCTGACGCTGCCTACCATTGCATTCAGTGTGGTAAACCTGCTGCCCAAACAAACAAAACAGAATTTCTGTTTTATACAGTATATAGAATGTCAACACCGCTAGATGTCTGTCAACACCGTCAGGTGGAAATTTTGGGATACACGATAATGTATTTCTAATGAAATATTACATTTCTTAACATTGAAGAAGATTTTTATTTATAGGATTAGGATTATTTATAGAGTTCTTAAACAGTAAGTACAAAAAATATGACCCAAAAATATGACTCATTTATTTTTTATCCTAATTAAATTATATTAAAAGGTGCTGCATTGAATTTTGAAATAATTATATGACAGTTACAAAAACCTGTGTTTTCAAGAAAATAAATATAATTTAAGTACATATATTAATGTCTGACGGTGTCGACAAAAATCCTGAAAAGATTACAACTGGGAAGTTGTTTCAAAACAGGGTTTAATAACCCTCCTTACTGTTCTAAAATATATTTAATGTTTTTAGAAATAATCATTTAAAAAAAAAATTTTAAATTAGAAACATATCCCAGTTCTTAAGAATTACATTATTATTATTATTTTTATTATTATTATATATTTAGATTTTTTTATTTAAATTTTTTAATTATGGTTCTTTATATTTTTTTTATTCAATACCTTGCTTGAGCGTTAATAATTCAGATCACTTTTAAGTGTGTAGAACAATAAGCTTTAAGCCTCTGAGTCAAAAATGTATAGGTAACTTGTCTCCATCTACTGTTCGAGTTGAAATACTGCAAACAATTCTGAGGGAAAAATAGCAGCTGATCATAAATTGATAGTAAATCCTAAATTTTCCATCTAGTGAATAAAAATAGTGATAAATAGAAATGTTAATGAAAACAAATAATATTTATAAGAATAATCAATTATAAATTCATTTTCAGTAAATAATGTTATAAAGCCAGGGCCTGTCCATTTAGTTAAGTCGAGTTATATTACTAAAAAAAATTTTTTTCCAAGATAAGTATCGTTCAATCACAACAACACATTTAAACATTTATTACTCTGAATAATTAAATCTGATTTGAGATTAGCATGAAGGACTCAAAAATGGGGAAAGAAGTGCAATTTTTTAGAAAGTGATGTTTATTTCCAAGCTTTACAAAGCTTTACAACACAATTCTTCCATACACAGGCAGACAACATATAATAATGTACACGTATGTATTATGTGTAGTATGAGAGTGAGTGTTGTGGAGCATGTCACTTCATCTTGATGCTGCTTATCATGACATCACCATCCACGTAGAGCATTTTAAAGCTGTCATCTCCGAAACGGTTTGGAAAGCTTATCAGTTTGCCGTCCTGGAGTGTGATATGAAAATGCTCATTGTTGAAATTAATCACCACCTGTTACAGAAGAAAGAGAGACAAGTGTAAAATGTGTGCTAGATAAAATGAATTGATTGCAGAGTTAAAGTGATTAATCTGAGCCAGGGTGCAGCAGTGTCATAAAACCTATCGACTCAGTCGGCAGGCATTGTGTGTTCTGTAAAGGCCAAAGGTTAAATACAGAATGGCCATGGTGTCTTTCCAACAGGGATATACAATATGGGAAAGCAGTGTGGTTAATCATTGATGCACAAAAACCTAAGTTAGCAGATAAAATCGCAAGAATTGACTCTCTACATATACTGTATATGTATCATTTTCTTTATATTTCTTACCAAGCCTTACACAAACACCAGTACACCTGTAAAAACTGCTTACAGTATGGGGTATTATTCTGGTTATAGATTAGATTAGATCTGGAAGATGCAATTTAGAGACCTTCCATCTGACTTTTTTGAGCAAAAATAATATGGTTTAAAGCTAAAACTTTAAGGACATTGTACTTTTAATTTTAAGTAAAAAAAAATAATAAAAAAAGTAAGAGTGACTGAGGAAATTGCTATTTTTAATGATATTTTAATGGCATAACTTTTTTTTATTATTATTAACTGACATAGGTCATTCACACCTCCAAGAAATCAGAATTCTGAGAAAAATATCTGCACACAAATAAGGTGTTTATGGTGTTTATCTGTTTAACTGGGCAATCATCTACTGCTTTTATATGGAAGAAGAATTCCTCTACCAAAATGTGCAATTTGAATGGCCTATGTTATTTAATAAAGAATTATACCCACTTTAAATACAGCAATTGAATAACTAACGAGGGTTAACAGATTCTATAACTATTTGAACTGTATATCACCAAATGTAGAAACTTGACAGCAGAATACTGCTTTATGAAACACCATCTTAAAATCATCTCAAAAAGGTCTCAAGCATCTTCTAAAACACTCTAAGAACTCAAGAACCCCTATTAACACATACACAGTCTTAACCAAAGCATACTGTAGACTACACATTCGAGTACTGTATATTGTGAAAATCAAGAAAAGGAGGAATCTCATAAAGAAAATATACACATAAGGATGTCACCTTGAAGGTCTGGTCATGTTGGAATGGAAAGTGTTTCTCTTTCTGTTCCTTTCCCCATCCACTGCGGTTTGAGTTACACACGATGACGTTGCGGTCTTTGTTGAATTTAAAACGAGGATTGAGGTGCAAGGCTACGGAGTCCCTGTCATGGCCGATATTGATGGAGAAGCTGAGGACAGACAGACAGAAGCGATAAACATCAGAGTTCATCTGGATTAGAATTAGAACAAATACGTAAACATAAATAGTATAAGCAAATACAACAACAAACTCTTTTCTGTGATGAAAATTAGCAAAAAGTTTTAAGTGCTGCTAAATCTCCAGCTTTTTATATCAGATTCATACTCGTGAGCTAATATAATTTTAGCTACCTACATCAAGCATAAGTAATGCAAAATTCTTTAATTTGCCTACTTCTCCCTGAAGAGTTTTTAAACATTAGATACACAGTTGTAGCCAAATCCTGCATGACATATCCTGTGTCATTCTGTTAAGTTCTGCTAAGTTCATCCTTATTCATCACATATACAGTACAGTACATTACTGCTCAGTGAAATTCTTTATTCTTTGCATATCCAAGCTTCTTGTTAGTACAGTAGGCTGGGGTCAGAGCGAAGGCGCAGCCATTATAGCAGACAGGGTTAAGGGCCTTGTTCAAGGGCCCAACAGCGGCAACCTGGTGGCTGCTCACCTTCCGATAAGTAACTGACCAACACTGAACAACACTGATTATACACATTCCAAGAAGGAAGGATTTGGGCAGCTAGTATTAGAAATTATAAACTGTTTAATTATAACTGTTTAAGAGTACAGTTTAAGATTAAGTCCCCCCCAAAAATCCCAAAATTCAAAAACTAATCCAAATCATCTATCAAAGTTTGAGATAAAACAACAACAAAACAGATTTGACTAGATGGTAATATCCAATTGGTCCAATAGAGTAAAACAGAGTATATATTAACAACTTGTAATACCTGCTTGCTAGTTAGAAGCTTTGATTCTTTATCTAGGTTGTAATATTTCCCCACTGTGGGACAAATAAATGTAAAGATGGTTGGTGCCCGGCTTCTGCTTGGAGATTTCGTCACATGGATGCCCCGTGTGTCTCTTTGGGATGCGTCTGGTGTCTGGG
>JAQMYL010000036.1:32422806-32434052 GCA_030014365.1 Clarias pachynema
CACAGAGGACCTCTGGAGCTCTAACAGAGTGACCATCGGGTTCTTGGTCACCTCCCTGACTAAGGCCCTTCTCCCCCTGTAACTGTGTTTGGTTATTCTGCATAAGCAAAAGTTTGACTTAAACGCCACTTATATATTTTTTTTAACCTTGGAAAAATGTGTTTAAAATGTTTAAATATTATCTGAATGATTTATAGATCATAATCGATTCAGAATCACAGTCTACATTAAAAGAGAAGTAACAGAAATATGAGGAAAAAATAAAAGTATCTTGGTCACACTAGGACTTGGTGAGTTTATTAACAGAAGTTGCGGGATTAGTGGAATCTTTTCTGGCCCACTGTGTCAGTGGGGAAATAAGCCTGCACTTGGCCTTTTAAACCCTATTACACCTTCAGCTCTCTCATCCAAACTCTCACTTTTCTCCATCATCAGCACTTCTTTTCCACCCACATACACAGCCCCATTTTCAGCCACGTTTCATCCCCATGTATCATCCTGCCACTGGCCAAAACATATCTAACACCACAAAGCAGCCTGTTTATTGGCTAATAATGCTCTCATCTGATAATACAAAAGATAAATGGGGCTGGAATTTTGATTTAACTCTGAACGACAACTAGGCACATCACTTCACGTCATTCCCCCCTGCCTATTCTATAAGGACCTGGGTCGTTTTTTTGTTTAGGGTTTTCAGTTTGCAAATTGTGGTGACGACTTGCATGAAGAATCCAGGTCATTTGCAATTAAACCTTTTACAGATGTTGTCACAATTTTAGCTGGTGAGTGGCCATTTTTCAAGCAGTTAGGATGCTGAATTTAATGCAAGCGCCATCTGGAGTAGAGGTTAAGATGGCCTAATCTGTGATGAATGGGCGTTAAGCCGAGTATCTCAAGTGTGTTAACTTTTGTTCATCATAATCCACGCTCTAGGCGAGAAGAGGTCACGACTGTCAGACGCAAATGCGCAACCCGTACTTTTTCCCCTGGCTTAATTTGGAATTAAAAATACATGCGCTCCACTTCTCTCTCATTGTAAAGCTAAAATAAGTGACGCCTCTTTGCCACTCATCTTGGCAAAGAGGCGTAAACAAGTATGAAATTAAGCGTCTTTTCAAAGTCTGCGAGGAAGATGTGGATGGCATGGAGAAAAACGCACATTATTCAGGTTACAAACCTCCAACTGAGCACACTTATGCACGCATGCAAAGTGCTTTGGGCCTGCTGCTATGCGACATCAAGTCAGACTGCTAATGTTTAGCACCAGGACGGTGCGCTGGAATGATATTTAGATTAATGCATTAGTGTATTAGCGCTTGGAAAGAGCACATTATCCTCGCCGATAAGTGTTTGCCCGCATATTCCTTATATCTTGATTTGCTCTTCTCTTTCTCATGCTGTGAGAGGCCTCCATTTCCATCATGGCGCAGATCCATCTTTTTTTTTTGGTTTTCTGTCTGGATGGGCTGCAGGGAGCCTTAACATATGCTAGATTTTGTCTCCTTTATTCAAGAATTCGTCTTCTTCTCATATTTGTTTACTCAAATTCAAGCACGGTGTTTTTTTTCCCACTCGTTCGGCGTTGGCATCACCGCCTCGGTTTTGGCGTCTGAGTGAAAACTGGGTTCGTCCTTGTTTCAAGCTCAGGGTTCATGCTGAGGCCACGGCACCTCGAGTTAAAATAATAAACGCACGCCCGTGTCCCAGAGGCACCGGTGTATCATCATCTGCATATCCAAAGCCCATCTGCATCACAATCACAGATTAATATTCATTTTCTGCCTCGATTTGCATGGCTCTTGTTAACGCCACTGTTGTGAGCTGTCGTCTCTGACTCACCGCAAATATGTTTGCACTGTATGCAAGGTTTTTACTGTAGCAGAATCTTGATTTATGATATGATAATGATTTAATGCATGCGAATGTAAATGAAGGAGGGGGAAAAAAGGGGGTTGCTTAAGGGGAGTAAAAATGGACTGTACAAACTCAGTTACATGAACTGGTGACCAGTGACTCATAATGGACTGCACTTGTTATACTGTAT
The DNA here is from genome assembly GCA_030014365.1 of Clarias pachynema. NCBI lineage: Eukaryota > Metazoa > Chordata > Actinopteri > Siluriformes > Clariidae > Clarias > Clarias pachynema. The sequence continues at coordinate 32,424,851 of JAQMYL010000036.1, forward strand.
AAGCATATCTGTTTCTGATGCCTTGTCTTGAACTCAAAGGCTTAGTACCAAAGCCGTAGTCCGTAGTACCAACCTACCAGTAGAGCTGTTAATCACAGGTTTGATAGGTCTATTAATTTGATTTAGTTCTATTCAAATTGATTCAATAGTACTATGTTTTATTTCCAACTTGTCTCAAACAGCTATATTTTAATTATTCAAAACTACTCAAAGTGTCTAATATACTGTATATTAAAATGATGTATAAATTGTATTGTTGATTTTTTTTTAAATTGTTGTGCCTAACAGAAAGACAATCCCCCCCCCCCCCCCCTTCTTCCCCACAGTCCAATCCAGTAGGTGGTAATATTGAACCCACCACCAATAAATTCAAGAGCAAAAGCAAAATAATAAGAAGTTAGCAGTTTTTCAGCATTCCACATTTGAAAGTTCACATAAATAATTTTACATTTGTGGATCAATTCTGAATCAAAAACTGACCCCCTGAATCGATTAAAGTAATTGATCAACAAAGATTCGATTAAATCGCACAAAGCTCCACCTACTGGAGGCCAAGATTTTTGTTTCACATATACAGTATAAAGATACTGCAGCACACTTTACAATTTCACATATCGGCCACCAATAACATAAAGACATGATATCAAATTTCATTTTTAAACATAAAATGCTAGATGGAAAAATGTGCTGAATCAAGTGCTATTTTAAAAGCTGGACAAAAGTGAAATTAGGAACAAAAGCTGGTTAGTCTCTGAACCCAAATATGGAACGTATGTGAGTAACTGAACTCTGAATATCAGGAACAAAACACACATAAGTATTGTAACGTTTGTGAATTATTTTATTTAAATTTGATTTATGTATAATTTCCTTTGGCAAGGTGATGTTTCGATTCTATAAATTGTTCAGAAGCCAATGTGCTTTACAAACATCAATCCACTTTGTTTTTTTGTTTTTTTCCCATTTCTTCCATACTGTTGGAACTTCCAGACAAAAGTGTCTAACTAAACTTTGTCTTTCTTGCTTGAGATTTGTTAGTACAGCTCTGGTAGCTTGATCTCGCTGAGCAAGACTATGATGGAAGACAGGAAGCAGCCATGTTTATTGCCCACATTACGCTGATCTCTGTCAGACCCGACTTAGTCATTTCCTCTGCAAAACAAGTGGCCCGTGATAGGCCGTTTATTGTGTTTGACCGCAGCGAGAACCTAGCCGATTATTACTTATGATCCATTTACCATTTCGACAGATCTGACATGTTTGCTGCTCTTCTTTCACCCCTGACTTCTGACACTGTGATTGAGAGAGCTAGTCTTATTAACTCCTTTGGAAAATGCACATTCATTCATTTCCTAATGGGAAAAAAATCCATAAGGATTTTGTCATGCAACGTGTTTTTAATTACTTTTCATAATACATAACTTTAATAATTTGTTTGTAAATGCTATATTGATATGTGTTTTTGATTTAATTAAGAAAATGTTATGTTAAATAATGAAATCACCAATAATTGTATTTCTAGTCAAAGTTGGAAAACAGCTAGCTGAATAATAGAATAGTTAGCTGAGTTTCCCGAAATTTGCATAACAAGCTAAATGTCAATAAAGGAAATAATGTAAAAAGTAGTCATTCTATTGTATTGTCTACTAAATATTGTGTTTTATTAGTTTTGTCATGTACCTGTACAGTATGTTTAGCTGACTACATTTGTTTTCTATATTTCAATATAGCCATCCTATATTTGCTGTTTATAGCTTATAGAGTAGCTAGTATTTATTTATTTGTATTCATTGGGAGATTGCGGCTTTAATCAGACACAACCTAAGTTAAAACAACAGTAAATGAAATAGTAGTAGTAGAACAAGTAAAAGTTTTTTAAAAACTTTTTTTTAAATAAATGTAGCTAGCTAGCTCAATAGCTAAATTTCCAAAGTAGCTTAGTTACTGTTTATTTAAATAATCATTAGTCAATCAGCTTATTTCAGAGACAACTAGCTAGCTAATTAATTTAACAGCAAAATGAACAAAAGTAACATTATGGCACTGAAATAACACCTTGTAGAGACTGCAAACTACCCAGGAAATGTAAATTAGCAACACTGGAAACAATTGCTACAATTTAGGAAAATCTAGCTAATACCACTTTACTGTTAGGTGGTACAACAAATGTTGTGAAAGTACATGTTAAGGAGAAATATAGCTAGCTGAACTAGCCAGTGTTAGCTGAAAGTCCTGGGACTTTCAGAGATGCTACAAGTATGCTACTGTATCAAGGATGCTACAGGGATATGGCATTTACGCTAGATATTTAGCTACAGTAGCTTCTTTTACTCATTATATGTAGCTGATTTACTTTTCCTGTATACCTTGTTGTGTTACTAGCAAAATCTTTGTGAAGGCTAGTCTACATTTTGTGTACAAAAAATGTTAGCTTACCACATTTTTCTTCACAGGAAAAAAAAAAAAAAAAAAAGTAACTGTGTACAAGCATTCCCAGCTGGCAGTGGTGATGTGCTAGCCAACCAAGCAAAAAGAGCGGGCAATTTCACACAGCTACAACAGAGGAGTCAAACAGCTTCCAGGCAGGAGCTAATGCATTACCTGCCTCACACTGTGTGTATTTGTGTGTGTACTACACCACAGGGTCACACACACCTTCTGTAAACACTCATGTTAAAGCACCACTTTAGCAAAGCTATGTCTGATAAACAGCATGTGGAGGAAAGAGAGTGTGAGAGGGTGTGAGAGATGATTTATTCACGTCCTCGGGTCATGCTGTGTGTGTATGTGTGTTTGTGTGTGTGTGACAGAGTGCGAGAGAGAGAGAGAGAGTGGGCGAAAGACAAAATAGCTCTCCTGTGCCAGACCTGCGTAAGCTCAAAGAGAAGCTAAGCGATGGCGGCAGGCAAAACTCACCTTGTAGCGAGAAAACAAGAGAGGCAGGGTTTGGGCTCACCTCATGGACTGACCCTTGGCAGAGCTGCATGCGTGTGTATGTGGTGACATTGCAGCCATGGCACAGAGCAGAGGTTTGGGGCAACTGACAATGTGTCCCTCCTGTTACTGCCCTGCTGTGAGAGATCTGTCAGGAGCATGTGTGTGTGTATAGCCCTGCCAGGTCGTATCGAGCTGATGGGGGACTGGGAAGGTACACAGTGAGCACACGTCAGAAGTAATAACCGGCAAGGCTAGGTGACATGTACTGTAGGGGACATGTCACCTACAGTCACACAATTTGGCCACAGATGCATTGCACAGTAGGCAGGAGGGTGTCTGTTTAAAATTTCATCTCTTCATCTTGCGACTCTCTCTCTAAAATAAAATACTTGCAAAAATATTCACACCCCTTTAACTTTTCAACATTTTGTTATGTAACAACCACAAACGTAAATGTATTTTATTGTTGTTGTTTTTTTTGTTTTTTTAAGAAAGACATTGTTGAGAGAAAGCCATAAAAAGTCCCGTTTGCAGTTCCACATGGCTTGTTGCAAACTGCAGACGGGACTTTTTATGGCTTTCTTTCAACAATGGCTTTCCTCTTGCTACACTTTTATAAAGGCCAGGTTACTGGAGTGCACGACTAATAGTTGTCCTGTGTACAAATTCTCCAACCTGAGCTGTGGATCTCTGTAGCTCCTGTAGAGTTACCATGGGCCTCTGGGCTGCTTCTCTGATTAATGATCTCCTTGCCCAGCCTGTCAGTTTATTGTAGGTGGATGATGTCTTGGTAGGTTTGCACTTGCCATACATAGTTGTGTGGGGCTGAATACAAATGCAGAATGAAAACCATTCATCAATTTCCTTCCACATCACAATAATGTGCCACTTTGTGTTGGTGTATCGCATAAAATCCCATTAAAACACATTTATGTTTGTGGTTGTAACTTGACAGATTTTGGAACAGTTGGTTATGGGTATGAATACTTTTGCAAGACACTGTATACTGTATATACTGTATCTCACACATACTGTACATAAACATATATACATACATCGAGGTCCAGAAGTATGAGACTATATTTTAAATAAAGACATTATTTATATAGTGAACATTGCACTATTTCCCTATTTAAAGACGAGCAAATGTGCGATATTAGCTGTGTTATCTGCTTTGTACAAAAGGTCAGCTTTTCTTCATGCCTAATCTCTTCTGCTGAAGCATGTGCCCAGATGATCTAAAATGGACCATACGGTTTTGCCCAAACTTGTGAAGTCCATGCCAGCTCGCGTGCACACTGTCAATTAAAGCAAAAATAAAAAAGCGAACAGAGTAAATAATGTGAAATTCTGAATCTTACGGAAATGTTTTGATCATTCTATTTGTGACTCAAGTAGAAATGCAAAACCCACCTTGTTTTGGAACAAGAAGTGTGGCATTAAAGGTCCCATATGTTACTAATTCACAACAATTTAACATACTGTACGTAGGTCTCAGATTTTTCCCAACACGCCGTTTAAACATCTTTGAAAATAAGCTACTGCTGCCAAGGCTGAGCAACAAGCTGTGGGAGGGTATCTTTTTTATGATGTCATATTAGGGGGGGGAAAAATCAAAACATCTAAATGGCTATTTTTGGTGCACTTTCGAAATTACACAGAATGTATTTTTGTTCTTAAATATGAACCAAATGATATACATATTCATGAGAATAAACAAAGCTATGTTAAAAAAAGAAAGAAAGAATGACTTGATCCTTACAAAAAGTGATTTATTATTTGGATCAATGTGGATCACCATGGTTGCAAATCACATTGAGGGTCTGTGTTATGATCACAAAAGGCATCTGTATTTTTTCCCCCATAAAACATTTTAAAAAAGAGTGAAAATCTATGTTGTATTTGAAGACCTAAGGCCCAAGGGAGTGTGGGAATGTTTGCATTATGCAACTGAAGTATAGATATTTATATCAGAGTGAAACTGTTTTAGGAATTGAAATTCTTATCTGCACTCATAAAGCACTTTAAATACTGGGTGACCCGACTGGTCGTTTGATTCATCACTCCATACGAACACTAACGGGTCCATAAACCGCTGTGCTGCTTGACGACATATCGTGACACTACATTTGAGAAACATTAAATAAAATAAGACTCTGGAGTCAAAATCAGGAACAGTTTTCTAGAATGAGAGTGAAGGTTGTTTTTTTTGTTTTTTTTAATTTACATTTCATTGATTACATCATGGTGATTTGTGTGCATATTTAGGCACGAGCTCCGTGTTATACAGATACACTACACTGCCTGTAACACCACATCTGTTTAAAGAATGATAGAGATCAATTTCAGTTGCCTGGCACTTCCCAGAAAGTGAGAAAATCATCCTCTGTTTGTGTGTGTGTGTATTCCTGGCACATCTTTAGCTGCTTGACTGACTGCCCGACTCTTGCACACATACACACACACACAAACACATACACGCACACCCACACGAAAGCATGCGTCGGTAACTGGAGAGAATGTCAATACGGGACGGCCCGCTCGAATCGATATGTGACATTTACACTCCGCTCTGCGAGTTATGCACAAATTACTGAGTGGGGATTTTCTGATCATCAGTCACAGCGACATGTGGATCCTGTTCCCAGTTCACCTACACACCATGTTTCCTTTTAATGTGTGGGGCTTGTTTCCAAGTCACCTGCCGATTGCTTCCTCTCTTAAAGCCAGGGCTGAAAATCTGTCCGGAAACATTTTAAAAAATTTAATAAGAAGAACATTTTGTTATTTGAAGAGGCAGTTTATAGTGGGACGTATTCCCGCCGTACACTCATGCTCCTGGGAAAATATTAAAGATGAATGCTTGGACACATTCAAACAATCATGGACACACTCATTCACACCAAGGGACAATTTGGAGCGGAAAATCCAGGATGCAAAAACAAACCCAATGAAATCCAAATGGACATGGAGAAAAATGACAATACCTCCTGATCAGGATCAAACTGGGAACCCTAAAGCTTAAGATTCCTTGTCACTATGCAGTGTGTATCCAGTTTTCAGCTCACCTTCTGCTTCTCTGCCTAACATTCCCAAGTTCAAAGTATTAGGTCACTCTGAAACGGACTCTACTTAAGTAACGAAGCACCGACATTACGCGTTAATACGCAATTTAAATTCAAGATTTAAATTACAAATATACACAGAGATATTTTTTACCCATCTTGACTGATTTAATTGGTAATCGGTGTCACCCGGGCCATTTGAGCCCCTTTACACAATTTCTCCTTAAGTACCTACGCCTAGATGAATCTAACGTTTCATCCCCCTGCATATACAGTAGTATTTAAGTTGAAATAGTGCTGGATTTTTCTGTCATGTCCCAAATGGCTAAATTGCTTTGATAGTGTGGTTGTCCTGGTTTAGTCTGATCCCTTCAAAAAAAGACCATCAGCATGTTTTAAATGGTGGGGGAGGTGGTTTAAGAGAGTGATTTTAATCCCATGAGCCGTGATTCGGCCCTGACATGAGAGGCGGTGTGCGTGCGTAAGTGAGAGAAAGAATGAGAGCGAGAGAGACAGACTTTCAGAAAACCTCACGTCCATGAAACATATGAGACGAAAAAAGCATTTAGCTTTTCACACACAAACAAGTATTATACATCTGTCTTTGGTTCACTTGCACATAAATATTAATTGCATTCATGATGTACAACATGTATGCTTGTACACACACACAGAAAGTTGTAAGGATACGCTTTCAGAAAGCCGTCACCATGTTTCCCGGTCAGAATATAAACAGAATTCCCAATAAATATACACATGGCATTTTCTTCTGGAAATATTCACTGCTGGCAGTAATTACAGTAATCAAGTGTGTTTTTGTCACTAATTTCAAATGCCTCTGTTAACTCGTGATTAATAATCAAGCGATGTTTGTTTTCTAAACGTGACAAAACGTAATGAACACATCCGACATGTATGTTATGGCGGAAAAAGCAAAAGTAAATATGTCTAATTCTTCACAGAGTTAAAGGAAATGTTAAGGTTTGGCTAAATGAAATGTCAATGCCAGTCTTCCTCTTAATTACTGTTTTGACATTAAAGAAGTCACCCATTTTATTTTTGTTTTTATTTAATTGATTGCTTGATTGATTGATTGATTGATTGACATCATCTATCTGACTGTATCCAACAGCACTTCTGAAATCTTCTTTATAACCAATCAATTCTGATTGGTTATAAAGTTGATCAGTTTTCTAAAACAGAAGCTCTAACAACATTTCCAGCTGCATGGCGAATTACACGTTCTGGTACATTATTATTTTTGTGTATTAACAGCTTACACCGACCAGCCATAACATTCCAAAACATTAAGCCCAATATTGTGCCACCAGGACAGCTCTGGTCCCTCAGGGCATGACTACTGTACACAAGACCTCTGGGGGTGTTCTGTAGTGTCTGGTACTGAGACAATAGCGGCAGATCCTTTGGGTTCTGTGGGTTGGACGTCCATGGATCGGACTTTGGGATCAGGGAAGTTTGGAGATCAGATGAAAACATTGAACGCTTTTCTGCTATGCTCAGGACTTGGCTGGCTGTGATGCATCTTGTGTTCTATCGTACCATAAAAAGTACATTCCGTGTAAAGAAATAAAAATGTATTCAATAATATACTAATTTCTCAACAACAAAAAAAAGGCCTATAATAGTGTAGTTTGTTACCTATAGGTATACAACCCTATACACACACATGCACAAAAATGTAATGTTTACCTCCCATTCTGCACTTCCATCCATGTGATACTTCTGACTGCAAACATTTAAAGTCAGACTTTGCTTCGTATTCCATTGTTGTATAACTAAAGTAAATCGATCATACCTGATATCAACATTTCCCTTTATAAAATATTGGAGTGTTTAAAGGTTTGAATAAACATGCGTGCTTACAGAGTTTTGGCCCTCCAGGAGCTGAAGCAATGCAGCTGAAGTCCTCATGCTCATGTTTGTACATGCTAGGAAACCTGTTTATATATACACAAACCTGTTTATACTGCAAAAGAACTAGATTTTATGACCACTTTTCCCATTTCTGCAGCATTTATTTAATGTTTGTGAAAAAAAAAAAAAAAAAAAAAATTTGCTTTTCTCAAAGTAAGTGCGTCTAGGCGAGGTCATAAACTTGCCATGGAGTCTTTTATAGGCTTTCATTTGCAGCATTGTGTTATGTGATGGTGCTGCATGACATAACACTGATAATCAGGTCATAACAACATGCTCGTGGATGTCCCTTCACTTTTCTATGGAAAATTTGCATAATGGTCAGGATCTAATGGTTTTAATGTTTTCAAAATAGCTTCTTCCTTTGTTTCACTGCAGATATGATCCTGAATTTCAGGACCATTAAAAACACAAATACTACAGCAGTCTTTACAGTATTATTGAGGGACAAACCATTGCAATCTTTAGGATAGCCATGTGGGACCATCTCCAGCAATTCTTATGGTATCCATGTGCTATCAAACCCAGCAATCCGTAGTTTATCCATGTAGGACTATTCCCAGCAAACTTTAAGGGATCCATATCAGACCATCAGTAGAAATCTTTTTTTTTTATCCATGTGGGCCCATCCCTAGCATTTTTCATAATCCTTCCACACTGAGCCATCCTTAACGAGCCTTAGTGTATGCATACAGAACCAACTTCAACAATCTTCATGGTATTAATGAAGAACTATTCCCAGAAATATTTAGGGTATCCATATCAGAGCATCAATAGGAATCTTAAAGATATCCACTTGAGACCATCCCTGGTAATCTTCCTGGTGGGACAATTCCCAGCAATCTTTGGGATATCTATGTGGAACCAACCTCAGCAATTTTAGATTACCCATGTGGTAACAATCCCAGCAATTTATGGATATTTATGTGCTACTGTACCATACCCACCATTCTTTGGTGCTTGGTCTACTTGAGGTGCAGTGTTGGGTGTAACATGTTACTTAGAGTATTTGGATTACTTTTTTGATGTAACGAGTAATCTAACGTATTAGGTCCACCATTTAAGTACTCAGTTATTTAGTTCTTTTTTCAAAAATATAATCCATTATTCAGATAATTTATGTAATCCGTGAGCCAGACAGCAGTGATTCCGTTATTGTGTGTGTGCGAAAGTCATCCTACTGTACAAGCCCCGGCCCCGATTACCCCCCGTTATTCCTGCTGTTATACCCCTATCTCACCTATGCGGTTTGACTCGCGGTGAGA
>JAQMYL010000036.1:32437011-32465278 GCA_030014365.1 Clarias pachynema
TTTATTTATTTATTTATTTGTTTGTTTACTTGGTGGGTTTCTTCTGGGTGTTCAGGTTTCCTCCCACAGTCCAAAAACATGCAGATTAGGCTGATTCCCAAATTGCCTATAGTGTGTGAAAGAGCGTGTGAGTGTGTCTGCCATGCATTGGCACCCTGTCCAGGATGTACAGTACTGTACCCCACCTTATGTCATAAATCTCATGGGAGGGTCCAGGACCCTGGCGACCCTGTATTCCCAATAAAGCTGTATAGACAATGAGTGAGTGAGTAAACTTGGCTGGCTAATATCCAGAAGGTAAACTTGTTAACTGGTACAGTACATTCTATTTTGTTTTTTAATATCAATCTTAGTAGGATTTTTGATTTTAAATATCTATTTAATCATTAATTGCTTTTTAATATAAGTTTGATGCTAGCTCAATACTGACGATAATATAATGATAGTGTTTATAAAATGAATGTTGTTTTACCTGAGGAATACTACTGTATGTACAGTATGATTTATAAGAAAATAATCATTAATAATTCAATTCGTAATTAAATAATTTTCCCTACGCTCGCAGTTAGCATACAGAAAGCGCCGACTCATAGTGTTGTTCTATACTGAACAAGCAGAGGTCACGGAACTACACAAAGGCTAAGCTGAAATGGAGTAGTGCGTTCTGTTTGGCTGCTTTCGCTAGCGCTTTGATGAAGAATCCTATCATGCCTATTTCAGCTCAGTGAGACAATAGTGGCCTTTAGCGATGGGACAACATCTTCTCCACTTACGATCCCATTCACATGCTTCTCGCTCTCTGAACACAGACAAACATACACACTACAAAGTTTCGTCCTTTACACACACTACCCATCTACTTGCCGTAGCTCCAGGGAGAATGGTGCTGGCTGGGTGAAGATGAGTTGAAGAGTAATCCCAGCTATATGTTTATTATTTATTTCCACAATCTTCTTAAGCTGGGACTGTCTCTGGGTCTGTTAGGATTTCAGTTGGCATCCCGGTTTTAAGTCAATCTCAGAATATGGTCAGTAATTTTCAGGACACACAACATTGTGTAACATGAAAGGTTATCACATTATATTCTCTCTCTCTCTCTCTCTCTCTCTCTCTATCTCTCTCACATTCACGAGTTGTGGCCATAAACAAACAAAGATTGCAGGGTCATAGTTTAGGTGAATAAGTTCATTAATAATAATTTCCTCCAGATTCTGTAAGTGTAAACTCTAGTTCTGAAAAATACGTTTTAATGCAGAAGTGCCAGAACCTGCAATTCATCAAATGACCACTAGGATATTGCTCCAAAAATTGAGCAAATCCTCATAGACCCCCAGGTTAAAATGTCCTACTTTACAACTGAAATAAACATGTTTACAGTCTGGTACAAAAAACTATTCTGGTCAGCACAGCTAGATTTCCCATTCATGACAATTGTATGGGGGTGAATTTCTATTCACCTCATCAAATAATGTTACAATAATCCATAACATCTGTGGCCAACTTGAGTATCAGCTGCATTGCAGGTGTCAAACTGCTAGGTGTCGACACATCACTTTAATTAATCAGCTAATCATTGTAGTTGAATTTACCATAAGAAATGTGGTTGACATGTGTATGGTGTGCTTGATGGAGTTCAATCAAATGCAAAGTAACATTAGCATTTAAATAAATGTTAGTAACCATAGCATTTAGGTAAGCTAAAGTTAAGATAGCTAATGTATCTCGTGTGCCAGGTGCTGTTCGGTGTTTCGGCCCATTTAAGGATTAACCAGGGTTTAGCCAGAGTCAGCTCCTGACAAATTGGGGATGACCAGAACACCCACAGTTGAGCTTCAAAACCACTCTTCAGTAAACCCATGGATGATGTCACAGAGGGTCTGTCTGGCTCTAATACAGTGATCTGATCTAGTGATTTGATCTAGTTTCATTGAAGTTGAATAATGATGCTAATGATGCTATCTTGGAAAATTCAACTTAAATGAATACAAATGTATGTTTGCCATTTATGTTACAGTCACCAGTGATTATGACATTGTACACTGAAAATGACAATTAGTAACTCCTGTGAATGGAAGTATTGTAGTTTCACAACATTAAACATAATAATATTTGCTATTAATTCTATAGTAATTGCATCCAAGCTTCAACCTTGAAATTATTTATTTTCCAGATCGTATTAAAGGATGACCCATTTAGTACTGGTCATTTTGTGTTAAGAGAAAATCCACACCATCCACATCGCATACGCATCCTTCCTCTTAATAACCAAGGTGGACCAGCAGGGAAAGTGAAGATACACTCATAACGCACTAAACACCACCAATGATTGCCACTTTCCTGTTCTGTATTTTGACTGAAATCTTAAAGCAATGAGGATTAGTGAGATTACAACATAATCTTGTGTAAGCCAAAGTCCCATAGACAGGGAAATGCTTGTAATAACCGCATAAAGCCACACAGTGCTCTGACAAAACTGTCAGTCAAGGCCTGGATTAAGCAATCCCTTGGGAGTTCTTCAAAATGCCTGGATGGTCCTAGTTTGTACAGATGTACAGTACAGTAGAAATGCTGTCCATATCAACCTGACACAAAGTTCTTGTGTGTAATTGGTTCTCATTTATTTACCAACTTATTTATTTATTGGATGAACATTTCAGCAGGTTGCACCATGAGTAAAATGTTAAAAAAAAAAAAAATATTTTAAATCACATTTCTTTGCATTCATGGTATTTCATTAGCTGATTTCATCCCCAAAGCTGGTCCATTTTTCTGCTCATGAATATCCTTAATGACCCCGCAAAAATGCAGATTGCTCTTACGCGGTGAGGATTATGGGAAATAATTGATCTTTTGAACCAAACAGCCCACATGCAAGTGCTTGGCGTGATGAGACATGTAGACTGATCCACATCTTGTGAAGATGCTCCTAATTACTCCTTTTCACTCAGTGTGGCAGGATACATTGATGGGTATTAAAGCATATTTTTGGAAATAAATGCTGCATGGTTTACAAAGTAGTGAAATCAAGCAGAACTATACAGGCAGATGTGTGTTTTCTGTAATAAATATTAGTGAACTTTGTATTTTATTAGAGATTATTTTAATGAAGCTTGTATATTAGGGAAGATAAGAGGAAGAGACTGATTGGTTTAATGCTATATTCATGAATGTTAGAGTTGTATTAACGATTGCCTCCATTAATGCAGGTAAATTTAACCAACATATAAATACTATGTGAAAAAATTGTGTATGTTATTTTCTTAATTAAAAATGTATCTTACTTCAACGTCTTGTAATTAAACTGCCTCGCCAAAAAAAAATAAAAAAAAAATACACACTCTAAGATTTCATTGAGTTATCTTTAGCTTAGATTATGGTGCACAATGTGGTGTCCAGGTCATGTGTGAAAATTATAAGAAAACACTATTAATTCATTTCACTCTTAAACATAGCAATGGTTTTTACTGTTTTTTTTTTTTTTTTTTTTTTAACCAAGCAACTTCAACAAGCGTTTAAGATCTCCTTTTCTGATTTTTTTTATTTATGTTTTTTTGCTCCCAACCATGGGTTTAGGCAAGTCTCCTTAGTTGTTTTCTTTGCTTGGTTCAGCCCAATAATTTGACCCTTATGAAACCCCAAGTTTTTTTTTGTTGTTTTTTTTGGGAAGACTATTATGTTGAGCTTAGTGTTTGCTTTCTATTCCATATTCTCATTTCCTGTTTTGGTACTGATGACTTCCTGCCCTTCCCATTCTGCTCATTGCTTTCAGGTGACTCTGTTCATTGTTACTTACAGTATACTCACCATGTAAGCATGTCTGCTTGTCCAACGTTACAGTATATTTGTTTTGAGATGCTGATTTATGTTTGGGATTCTTTGCTAAGTTAAAGTAAGTCAAAAGTTATACCATAAACAATATTACTGTACTTTATTCTCAAATTTTTAACTTAAATCTCAGAGTTCTGACTTAAAATGCAGAATTCTGTCTCTAACCTCAAAATTCGAACTTTTTTCTCAGACTCCTGACTTTGTTTCTTAGAATTCTGACTTTAATCTTAAATAAAATCTGCTGAGATTAAAGTTAAAATTGCGGGGGGAAAAAAGAAAAGAAAAAGAGGCAGAGCTCAAATACTCAATAATTTTTTTATGGTGATCCTAATCCTCATCTGTAATATTATAATATAGCCTACTGTAACAATAAGGAAAATATTTAAATGTAAAAAAAAAAAAATAGGAAAATAATACAAGTATTTGTAAAATTATATTGTCAGTGTCTACATTTTAAACATTAAAGATTATATTTTTACCTTTTTTTTTTTTAAATAACAAAATACATCAAATCAAGCAAATACTGTTTGTGAAGCATGTTTTTATTACATCATAAAATATCTTGTTCTGTAACATTCAGTAGATAATATGAACATCTGATGGCAGAAAGTTAATTTATATCTTTCTATTTTCTATAAGCCTGATCACTGCCATCTGCTGCAGCCACTGAGTATAACACACATGCGCACACACACACAGGAAATACATTACTCATGAACCTATACAGTATATGAACCTATATACACAATGCATTTTGGTAATTAATCCTCTAGTGATGTCTGTCCATCTGGATTCTGTCCCTTGACGGTACAAGTGTAATCAGGATGTTCTAAATGCCACCACATTCTACACCTCTGAGTAGCAAAAAGACAGGAAAACTCTGTCAAACAATTACAGTAAAGAAAACTCCCACGCTTGTGGTGTAGGCACAATTCTCCCATGTTTACTTTAGGATGTGGGAGGCACAATTCAGCATAAAGTATAAGGTGAAAAGAAAAGAAACTTACGGAAACTAAAGTGGGCGATGGGCAATCCTATGTGCCTATCTCTAAACAATTTGAGAAAAGGATGTCTCACATAACACATGCAGGAGAATCGAGTGAGTCATTAAAAGTGTCATCACTCCTTTCCTCTTCTTCCTTTGTCTTGGGCCAAATCGCTTCCTCGTCTACCCCTGCATGAGATGTTCTCCGACCCTGCTGGCATTACACCACCGTGGGAATGCAGAGAACCAGAAAACCTGTGAATTAAAGTTGTTTGATGGAAGTCCTCATTGTCCTGCCCTACTGACATGCATTCTGATGAAAATATATCAAATAAACGTGCGGAAAAAGACCATTTATGTTCCAGTTATGTTCTCAAAATGTGATGAGTGATACTACTATACAAAAACATGTCAGTTACCAAATATTTTACAGTTTTTTAGTATATTATAGTTAGTATAGTTCTTACATATCTGATAAAGCTACTGTATGTATGAAGTACAGTATTTCAGTCTAAGGCAAAATAATTGCTGGCAAACGTAGTAAATTAACAGTTTGTTGTCTTAGACTATTATCAGTTTATTTTTTTATTGGAGGTTTTATATTTGGCCCAAATTAAAGAGATACAAATGTCAAATTGCATATTGACTATAAAATTCTGCTTAAGATGTTCAAAGCTCCAACATACAAGAGGTGTTCAAGTCAAATCAGGACTTTTCATTGTGCAGAATAACAGAACACAGTTATAAGAATAAAAACTCACTTTATTTCTCTAAATAATCCCCTGATACACTTACAGTACACCAGTGTTTCATAAGTGCTTGGATACCATCAAGGTAAAACGCTTGTGGACTGCCTGCTTCACGTCTGAAGCCCTGGCCTCCCAGGAACTCCTTTAATGGCCCATACATGTGGCTTGTAGCAAGGTCAGGACTGTACAGGGGATGTGGTAATAACCCAGCTGAGTTCTTGTGATGTGCAAGTGGTGCGGTAGACAGTATGAGGTCGTGCATTGTCCTGTAAAAATAGAATATCTTTGGTGACCAAACCAGGATGTTTTTTTTCCTGAGAGTTTTCCACTCGCTAAATGTTCATATGGATTGTCAGTCATGGACGGTTTTTTTTATTATTATTTATTTATTTATTTATTTTTAACCATTTTTAAAACCAGTTTTAGAGGTTTTAGATGAATCAGGAACAGTTTTATATGTGGGTTTAAATCCAGATTACAATGTACCTGTTAGCTTGAGCTATTCTTTTCATTTTTTATTTGGTTAAATATATTTGCTTAATTAAATATCATTACTCATTTAAAATTAACTTATTAAACACTGAACTTTTGCAAACATTTATATGTCAAGGAAAAAGAAATGTCCATTTAAAATGGTTATAAAAATGGTTGTATTATTATTATTATTATTATTATTATTTATTATTATTATTATGCAAATATGTTATTAGTCGCTCCCTTTGGCTTGTCTCTAAATTAATCCAGCACTTCTATTTGGCATTTTTTAATGAAGCACTTTTTGTTACTTAATTAGTCTTCATACCTTCGGAATAAAACAGACATGACTGGAGCAGAAATAATTTTTTGACCTTAAACACATGACTCCTCCATGGCACCATGGCAGGACATATATGGAAAAGGCCACATTTGTAAAAGCATAGACTTTTTCTTTTTACTTTATGTGAAATTCCATAATGGAAATCCGTCACAGTAATTTGTGTAAACTACTTGAACGTGTGTAAATAGCGATGCAGTAGAGAGAGATTGTTTATAACAGAATATCACAAACATGCCAGCTATAAAACAGGCCAATGCATCATTCTGTGTGACTTTTAATGCTGTTTTTTTACAATCAACCCGATGGCACTGTAAAACAATTGATACACTTAAAATACCATAATCTAGACCTCATCTCACACATAAACCACCTTCAGTGCCTCGTCTCATAAACAGAAACCTCTGTAATCAATTTTATGCTTTGTAAATACACAAAGCACCATGCAGTATATCCAAACGGGAAGGTCTTTCCTCCAGCTTAAACAAGCTGTCTGAAACTTGGCCTGCGTGTTAGCCCGAGCGATCCTCTTCTCTCTGCGCGAGGACATCTTAGATTTCTCACACGGCCAAACGCCACTCAGCATCTGCGCTGGACGCCGGAATGTAAGCAAACAGAGCTGAGAGGCGAGAGCTAAACAAACCTCGCTCTCCGTGGCACCCGTTTCCTGGCTCTGAACAGCCAGCTCTATTGTTTCAGGTTCACGTTCCATGAGCGATGCATCCTCGCCCGGATAGCGCTGTCACTGGGCGTAGGGGCCATGACCCCTCCAGGCCTCGGCTTTTATTGTCTGAGCTCACCGAGCTCACCTCAGAGCTAGGCATACGCAGATGGTGTTGCCTTTGAAGCATGTTATCTCGGGGATTTTGCAGTGGAATGATGTGTTAATGTACATTACATCGAGATCACTCAGGAAATGCAAAGCTTGCAGAAAAAGAAGAACAGGAAGAAGAAAGAAAGAAATATCGAACATACTTTGTTACATAGGGTGCAGGTGTTAAAGCGCTGCCAAGAATTAATTTATTATTAAGTTGAATTAAAAAAGTAATTTAGATGATTCATTACAATACACTGAAAGCAAAACATGATCACGTAGTCTGATGCAGTTCTGATAAATTTAATTAATGTTTCAGAGAATGCATTAAAAAAATTGTAACGTCTATTATAAAAAGATTTCTAAAAGCATAAAAAGGCCAGCTGTTAAAGGAATAATAATAATAATAATAATAATATTATTATTATTATTAATAATAATAATAATAATTAGTTAATTATAAAAATAATAAATAAAAAATAGAGAAAAATAAGGAAAAAACTTTTTTTTTAAAAGCAAAGATGATACCTGAAAAGTTTTTACTGTTAAAGAAATAATAATAATAATAATAATAATAATAATTAGTTAATTATAAAAAAGAATAAATAAAAAATAGAGAAAAATAAGGAAAAAAGTAAAAAAATTTTTTAAAAAAAGCAAATCTGATACGTTAAAATGTTTTTACGATGATTTTTATGCTGAATTTATACAATTACTAAGAACAGTTTATTTTTATTCAATTTTAAAGTTTTTTTTTAAATACCTCTTGGTGTCTAATATACTGTAATTTTGGACCATACCGCAGTGCAGAAAGTCAAACAAATGTTACTTTACATGATGATCAAATTGATGAAATATAAATAGTTTCAAATAATATTAGTTCATGCGGCTGCGTTTCGCTGACATTGTCAGCAGTGCCTGTTTTGTGTTGAAAGAAGAGTTTAAACTAACACTAACTCCTAATGAGAGATCTTTGGCCCAGTTTCGCTCTTTCTCCATCTCGTACACGCGCATAACTCATGCGTTTGCGGTCACCGTGGGACCTTATGTCATACCCTTCAGAGCATTTTGTCAGAAGTAGCCATCTCTCATTAGCTTTGCAGCTCGAACAGCATAAAGCAACTGAGAGGGGCGAAGAGCCATGATCTGACACCACTCGCTGGTTTTTCGTCTCCATGAACACGGTCGTTAGTAATAACGAGATGATTCGGTCTTTGATGGTTAGTGATTGTGCTTGCTTGTTCTCTCTAAAGCCAGGTCCTCGCCACACCAGAGGTTTCTCATCGGCCGTAAGCCTGTCACGGCCGCCGCTCTGCTTGGGCAGCCTGTCAGTGCTTCAGCAGCGGATAAAGACGGAGCTGCGAGGAACCGCAGGCCCAGGAGGATTCGGCTGAGCGAGTGGGGAGAAGTGTTTGCAGGGGAGTTTTTCTGCGTGTTTTCCAACTGACAGTCTTAGTTTAGCAGAAAACAGTCCGAGCATTGAGAGAGAGAGAGAGAGAGAGAGAGAGAGAGAATTAGGTCCTCCATGACATGAAGAATGGAAGCCTTGACAAACACAATTGGATGCTACTTCCCCTGGGCTCATACACAAACTCACACCCTCACAGAACGAAAGAGAGAGAGAAAGAGAGAAACACTAAGAGCGCACCGGCCGCTTGTGGCTCCTCGGCCGAGAACGGAAAAGAAATACAAGACGCTCAGTCAGAAGAGCGATGCACCAGAGAATGGAGAGAAGAAGGGATTCGCCCTTCCAGTTGTTCTCTCTCTTTGACACCAAGCACCACTAATAAACAGCCTGGGACCTTTTACACAAGTTCACTGACCCTGAAAAACAGAGCCTTTAGCAGAGTCGCATGGAGGGAGCGGGTTAGGAGTCTCTTACCGTCAAGCGAATTCTCTACAGAAAACATCACGAGTCATTTGTGCCAATTTTTTTCTCAACTCCTTTTTTTGGTACGGCATTTACAGTTCTAAAGTTTTGAGTTTGTTTAGAGGAGTTGCGAGTTTTGAGGAACTTTAGAACTTTTATATATGTTTTAAGGCAAATGGCAAGTTGGCTTCATGGAAGATGATGTATATTCTTATGGGGATGGACAATGCAGAGATTTTCAAGTTGTTTTATTTGTTTTCATTAGCAGTTGCCCAGAAGACAAGTCTAAAACATTTTAGGAAAAAAAAACTGCTTGTAAAGTTTTGTGAATATTTTTCAATTTGCATGTACTGTAGCTATGTTAAAACATAACAAGTATCATTTTAATGCAACACTTCACAATGCTAAAACTATAAGCTACAAGTAAGCTACGTGTTTCGAATCTGCATCTGCTGCACCATGCACATTAAATGAAGTGCAATCCAAAAGGAAATAGACCTATTGGGATGCATTTCTCATTTAATTACTAAAGATGCGGGTAGATGCTTAAGTGAAAGGTAACTAAAAGTTTTTGCATTTACCCATAAATTACCAAGCGTGTCCATGGTACAGTATGGCTGATTTGTGTTTAGTGATGCCAACAAAATTCCATAAAAGGGAACAATGTTTAAATTACTATTATTAAAAGTTGAAAAAATACTTTCTCACTGGACGAAGTTATTTTGAGTCATGCACTGTATACAACAGTAAAACATTATGAGGGGCTTTCAAGTCAAACCGGGACTTGTGATGACATTTCTCATGAATGCAAGAGTAAAACTGAATGACATTTACAGAAGACTTCAAGCCCAGTACAGTTGAATGGTGCAAATGTTTTATAGAAAGCAGTACGTTCATGAATGACAATCCTAGCCAAGGTGGGCCGAAGCCCACTGTAGTCGTTTCTGTGAACATTCAGCACCTGGTCCTTGAAAATTGATGGATAACTTGTTGCCAACTTGCAGAAGAAATGCATCTACAGTTAGTATCTGTGGGAACTGTACACACAATTATTAACAAACTCGTCTGGGAGTTATTGCCACATTTCCGTACAGTCCTGACCTCACTCCAGGCCATTTCCACATGTTTGGGCCAATAAAGGCATACTGATAAAACTTCCTACCTATTTGGTATCCAAACACTACTGAAACTCTGGGTAGATTAGCATCTGCACTAGTGTAGCAGGGGATTATATAGAGAAATAAACTCTCATAGTTGTATTCTGTTAATCTGCACAATCAAAAGTCTCAGTTTGACTTGAACGCCCCTTGTAGCAGTCTTCTTATGCGTTAATTTACCATTTTTTACACTTTCTTTTTTTTTTCAGAATGATGTGATTTTTAACTAGCCAGCTGTCCTCACTGAATAAAATTAGTCGTATAAACATATTTAAATTAAGGGCAACATTTTCACTCAAGCAAAATATGTAACTTGAACAAATATAAGTAATTGTAAGAAATAGCAGAAACTGGTATGTTTATGTTAAACAAATGTGATAGATTCAATAGATTACTATACAAACTTAATTTAGTATAGTTAAATTGCCATAATATACAGTAAATACATAACAAATTAATATACAGAAGGTCAAAATTTATTTTTTAAATGCTCAACTATTTCAATGTTAACCAAGAAACCTATATATCTGTCAAAATATAATAAAAATACAATAATTGACAAATTTAGCTTTTTTTCAGCTTGCTTGTGTTAGACAGTGCACTTAAAAAATGCCATCATGGTTCTCATGGTATGAACAATTTACTGTACGCCTGAAATCTGAGCACCGTGTGAACCAAGTGAGTAATGCGGTTAATGTGGTGCATGAGGCCCAGAAATGCGATTTCCCTAAATACCTGGATACGATTTCAACAGCAGGTGCTACAAACTGCATTTCTTTCAGTCAGCAATTGGCCACCTGTCTTCTTTTCCCCATCTCTGTGTCCTGTGTATCTTATGAGGTATGAATGTTCATAAAGCAATGCAGAGCATGTTATGTATGACATTATGCACAGTAATGTCTCTGAGTGAATTCAGATGGCTCTTTAATGGGGCAGAAAAGTATTCAAAGGTGTTAACATTGATAACAAGAAGATCAGAGAGGGAAAATAAAAACAAACTTTAGTACAAAACCCTAGCGTACAGCATATCAGCCTCTCCAAGCATAATTGGAACTACTAATAATTGGAAGTGGTACCATGGCAACTATACTGTATGGTTGTGCACATTACATGTTAACTGTATGTTACAACAAAAGAAAGAGCATATGTATTATTCATTCATACACTGCATGACCCTATTGGTGATATTTATTAATTTATTTATTTATCTATGTATTTAATTATTTACTTACTTACTTATTTAGAATGTTACTAGCAATATTTTTAATAGAAACTTAAAAATATATATATAATTTCTTTATGCAAATGAGACTTTGTCTAATTACTGTAAACATCCCTTTATTTACATGTGTAATAAACCAAAAGGTTGTTAGAATTAGAATATTTATTTCACTGTGGCAATCAAGACTTTTGCTTTGGAAAGTTACTTGGGAAATCATTTATTTTATTGTTTTACCAAGGAAATACCATACCAAAACAAAATCTGTACATTGTATGCCAGTGGTGGCTCAATGGTTAAGGTTCTTGGTTACTTCTTAGAACGCTGGGGATTCAAGTCCCAGCACCACTAAGCTGCCACTGTCGGGCCCTTGAGAAAGGCCCTTAATCCTATCCACATAGGATTATATTTCTCTGGCCATTAAGTTAATAATGATATTTTTGGTTCTATGTCTAGAACTGTTTTTTTTCCTGGTTAGTGTGGTTTAATGTGTTTCTAGTTAATATTGTTTATGAAAGAAATCGATTTGTGTATTTTGAAGATTCATAAACTAACTAACATACAAATCAAGACTCAAGCTTTTTCTGGGATATGTAACACAATGTAGTTGTACCATGTTGCTAATATTAAGATATTACATAAGTCACTACTGGACAAATATAATAAAACTTTTTTTTTTTTCTGTTGAAATATGATAAGCCAGAACACCCACTGCCAGGTAAACTGAATCTAAGCACTGATCACCAACTATATAAGAGTAAGCTGGTGAGAGGATCGTGGGTACGCAAGGCTCACTCATGTCTGAATAAGGGACCAATTCGTCTGGTCTGATCCTACAGAAAAGCCAATGTAGTGCACATCGTCGAAAAAAGGTCAATGCAGGCCATTATAGAAAGGCACTAGAACACCCACAGATTCCACAAACTCCACAGCCACATCCGGTGCCAACGTCCTGGTGCCAGCCCTGCGAAGCCACAACCCGAGGGGCCAGAACTGTCCCGGAGCACAAGGGGAACCACAAACCTAAGTGATAACATTATGATTTTAAATATGTTCTGTGCATATTTATTTTTACTCTTAAAAAGAACGACATGCTATAGATGATCATGCACAAATCTGAAAGTTGATATGATAAAAATCGCTGTTTAAACATTTTTTTTCACAATTCATTTTCAAGGACGCTGTACAGTACATACTTATTATGTTGCTATCAAACTTGCACTTAGGACAGAAAGAAACCAGGAGAATAAAAAAAAAAAAAAATCCTTCTTCAGATGTGAATATCTACACCACACATGAAATGCAATGGCATATATCCATCCCTAAAGGTTTAAGTCAGTGCCCAATGCAGCAGCCCCAATCGTAGAGACTCTTCCCTAATGCGGGCCCGCTCGCTTAATCCTCCCGCTTTAGACCACCGATCCGAGCCGCCACAGAACGACAGAGCAAAGTGGAAGGACAGGGAGGGAAAAAAGAAAGGAACAATGCAGTGAGTGACAACTTCAGCCACCGTGACCCTGGAGTTTCCACTTCCACAGCTCTGATGGTGGTGCGGTCGAGGTTTTGCAGCAGAACAAGCAAAGAAAGTCAAATTGGAAAAAGCAAAAAAGGGATAAGATGAAGAAGGTAAAAATGCATTTACAACCTGACATTATTACTCAAGAATGGGAATTAACCCAATAAAAGACAACAATATTGTATTATTTGTGAAATGCCCTCCAGCTAGCACAACATGCTGACTAGAAAATAAAACTAGTAGCCAAAAACAAATAAAAACAACACATAGCTGAAACACTGGTTAATTTAGATTTTGTCAAGAACACAAATGCAAATGTGGTACATTAGAAAGCTGGGCATGCTTTTTCTTCCCACTACTATAGTGTTCACACATTGCCGTGTTCTGGGTTTTATCTCATGTTTTAATGCTAAATGTTAGCATTAAACATTTTTAGAATAATTTTTTTTATTATTATTGTAGTAGCTCCAAACAGTCATTTTCACTCTATGAAGTTCTCAGTTCATCACTTTATCAGCTAGCAAACATGGCTAATCACACATACTGTATATGGTAGCAACACGTTAGCAAATTTATTTTAAGGGTTTATTACAAACTGCTAGCATGGTCCTAAGTTAGCAAGATTTTGGCTAACCGTATTTTTATTTTACATATAGCTTTTAACTAGCTTGCTAATGAACAGGGCTACTAATCAATTTATTACAGATGGAGAGGTGAAAGTAGTTAAAGGACTTGCTTAATTAGCTTGCTAATGAAGACAGTGCTGTTTTGAATCTAAATTTAGTAATTTTTTAATTTTGTGTGTTTGTGGCAGTACTCAGTATTTCTTTCCTTTTAATTACACATGAAGGTAGCATAAAAACTAGCTTGTTAATTAGCATGGCTTGTTTTTGGTCAAAGAGCTGTTGCTAAAGTGGGTAAATAAAGCTAAAAATAAACTGCTAGCTTTTTTAGGCAATGTGCTTTGCTAAGTTGATGTTGCTAATCAGGACATGTTCATTGCTTTCTCTCCTCTTCTTTTTTTTTTGATGAGTAAATGGCAGTATTCTATGGATAAATCTTTAAAAACAGAAAATAGATACTTTTTTTTTTTTTTTTAAAGGTACAAGAAGGCTATTTTTGCAAGTTGTAAGCTTACTACCAGAACCAGGAAGCATAAAAACCTTGTATATCTGGCCCTCTGTGACCCTGTGTATGTGTGCGCGCGTGTGTGTGTGGGTAAGGTGAAGTGTGTACTTGCTCTCATGCTTCTGGTTTTGATCCGTCTAAGGCACTTACCCGTGAAATCTCACCCACCTCAGATGTGTGTGGGAGAGAGAGAGAGAGAGAGAGAGAGAGCAGGAGTGGGGGAGTCAGAGAGTTCAGTGGAGGTAAGATGCTCCCTGGTTCTCCTCGCCTTCATAATAGCCTTTGATTAAATCAGGGGAAAGATAGCATAGTGCTGCTGACAAAACGCTCTGGAACCTTGTCAAGAGGAGGTCAAACATGCAGACAAATAAGGCAGAAATTACTCCCCGAGAGCCTTGGATCTCTCTCCCTCGCAACACTACCTAAAGCACTAAAAGGTATTTATCCGATTCGCCCTGCGGGCTGCTTGGCCTGCGCTTACCCACAATCCTTGTTGCTCGGCAGGCTCTAATTGTGCTGCGCGTCTCCAGAGCTCACTTGGTGGAGTGCAGGTGCAGCGTCCAAGAAAAATAATTGAACAAACAATTAGGGTGAGCGTTCCCGAGCCACTCGGCTCTGCTATCGACCGTTTAGCTCCTCACGGCGTTGAAAAATGGCCGATGGCACGGCCTGAGCGGTGTGTATTCTGGCACTTTCTTTAGGAATCCCGTAAACCTTCTTCGGAAGGAATTCACGTGACCTCAGGCAGACTCGTCTCCTGTCTGCGCTGGAAAAATAAACTTTTTCTTTTTTTCCGCACAGTATCATAGTGGCATCACGCTTAGCACCCTTGATGATGCAACATTATTATTTCCTCGTAGCAGCCAACTTTCCTTCCATCCCGGATTAAAATGGTGACCCTTTGACCTCTAAGTATGTTGAAAGAAAGAACCTCAGCTTAAAATTGTTTCAGATTCCTGTCAATTCACAGTTTGCTTTTTTCACCCAAGTCGACCAAAGTTCACTTTCCCATGCCTGTACTGTAAACATATAGACTAATGAAGAAGAATTTAAGAATTTTACCAGGAGTGAATACATATATGGTAATCTAGATCAAAAGTCATAATTGTATCAGTGCTATAATTGTAAAGAATGAGACTCCACATGGAATTTACTTTCCAGAGCCTTTTTCAAGGGCACACGGCTCTGCTGTGAACGTAGCAGAGCCAAGAATTACAGCTAACGACTTCAACCAAGGCCTCAATTACTCTCAACCGCCTCCAGCCACGCTGACGTGCCCTAATACTCACTTCTGTCGAGTTTCCCTTCCTTCTCTCTTCTTTTGTCTCTCTCTTTCTTCTTCTCCATCTTCATCACACAGACATTGGCAGTGATTATGTAATAACAGATGGGGGACGAAATCAACACGTTTAGTGTGTGTGTGTGTGTGTGTATGTGTGTTTGGGAGAGTTGAAGCCCGGCAGACGGGCTGCACCTGTCAGAAGAGTGACGGTAGTGCTAATTAGCACACCAGAAACTCTGATTCAAAGACATCGTCTATACTACAGCAACAACACCGGTGGCAATAATAATAATAATAATAATAATAAATCTTCTTTTTATGTTTTATTGATAACTCAATTAAATTATCGATTCTAACTGGTCAGAAGGTGATGAATATTTTTCTGTAACTAAAAAGTTTAAGGCATATTGTGATATTTTTCTACTTTAATAGCTTATTCACAGATTTATCACATCATCTAACTTGCAAGCAAAGAAAAGGGACAAATACTGTACTGTATATGATAAAGATAAGGTAGTTGGTCAAAACCCCCATGACGACCATTCATTTGACATGCCGTTCTAAGAAAATGATCAGTTAAGGTGATAAGATGCAAATTAGTGCTGTTTATCACTCTTCTTTCATTCACATCATACCAAACTGATCACTTTTGTTTAATTAATAAAGAATGATGTGGCAATTTTGAATCCATTTACACATAAAGGTTCCATATACTGTATTATAATATAACATAGGCCTCACATCTCTCCCACAGTGTTTGTTAACAATTGAGCTGAAATACTGTTTAGATTATGCATACCCCTAACTACCTGTTTCACTCCTCCTCCAAATGCACTGTTTCAGTGTTTATGTAAATGAGCTACTGCTGAGCCACACCCCTACAGATAACAGCAGAGCTGAGCAACAAATCAGGGGAGGGCATACTCTTATATGAGGTCATAATGAGGGAAATATGTAATTGGTTGTTTAAGCCCTGGAGATTCATGTTCATATCTAAAAATTACTACAAACTGAATTTTGTGTAATAGGTTCCCTTTAATGTTGTATGTTGAAGCCAATAGGACAAAAACATAACTTTTATCCTGAGAACTCACAACTTTCTTAAGTTATACAAGTGTAACTATACTACACTATACAGTACTGTACTGCACTGTACTATACTATAACATACCATATCATACTATACTATACTATACTATACTATACTATACTATACTATACTATACAGCATAGCACTATACTATAATACATTGTATTGTAGTATATATCTAAACTAAACTAGACTTAACTTTATTGTACTGCAACATATTGTACTACAGCATACTTAATGAATATCACACGCGAGAGAATGCTGTTGTGCTGAATATCAGCATGTCTGTGATGCGGTCATAGGTCAAAGATATCATAGCCATGCTAAAATGTATGTAGGGTGTACAATCCCTGGTCCCAAACAACAACTAACTTGTGTTAAACATGAACAGAACAACACATCACAGTGGAGAGGCAATTCAGAATGACTTCAAAGCAATTTCTATTAATGACGTAGAAGCAATTACTAAGAGACAACATGTTGTTACTTTAAACTTTGCTGAAAGTGCTTTCGTTACTGGTTTTGAATGTGACCCACACCTCCATGACCTACTTTCACCCAGGCACCCAGGCGATTATTAGAACACATGTGATATGGAGTGATACAGTATACAGTAGCATAGTCTACCAACCAATTAATCTGTTTACTATACTATACTATACTATACTATACTATACTATACTATACTAAACTATACTGTACTTTGTTGCGCTATGCTGTACTATGCTATACAAATGACAACATATTTAAAAGAGTGCATTAGTATAAACCTCTGGTTTGAATTAAATCCCTATTCGAGCTGCTGTTTTGTTAAACAAACAAAAAAAAATTAATCACTTTTTTACCAATCATATCTGAAAATTCAACAGAATTCAACCTAAATGTACATGTATCTTATAAATTTACACAAAAGCTCCTCTTGCCTCCTGCCAGCCGTGATTTTTCACCCTCTGTAGTCCTGCTGTCACTCCCCGAGCTCGTCTCACACTCGAGGCCATTAGAGAAGAGACGGGGGTGAGAGAGTGGATGGGAGACCGACACCTCAGAGTTAAAGGTTTTTAAACCCACCACAGTCCACTGAACAGGCTTCTACACCCACACACACACACACACACACACATGCACACAAACACACACACACAGAGTTTCTGACAGGTTGAAATTAATAAATAAAAAATAAAGCTCCGTATGGTATTGTGGATTCGTGAATAGGTTTGACTTACAGATTGCAGATGTTTTCCCGCTCATGTGGATCTGACCTTCACCTCGCTGTTGTAAATCTGATTCCTGACATGTATTTTTCTCTGTCTCTCTTGCTCTCTCTCCCTTTGTAAAGGAGCAGAAAATATTACAACCAGGCTTCTGTTCATCCCTTGTCATCTACTGTTGTCCTTCTATGTAGTGAACAAGATTTACTTATCATTCCATAACCTAACCTGTGGTCTCTATATGCTTGATTTTAGCATGTTATTTCTATAATTTTGGAACTTAAATCAGTTAAATAAATGTTAGAATAAGCACACACTGCTTTACACTTACTGCTAGAAGAAAACTTCAAGTGACACAAAACATATGCATAAGCTAATGCAAAGTACACTGATTTACAGAATAGACAAAAACAAAGACAATCAGTGAGTGTTAGTTAGTTAGTGTGACAATAACCTGTCCCAAAGTGGGTTATTCCTCTCATACCACAACCAACAATTTAAATATTTTTCAATAAATAAATATATTATTCTGTTTCAGGTTGTTGCGGGATGTCTGCTAAACATTGCTTATATTATTTCAGATCTCAATAGACAATCCCTTACTAGAAATCTCCATCCTTAGGACTTGATCATGGAGGAAAAATCTGAATGCTACAAAGTTCTAACACTGGAGACTCCTTCTCCAATGCAAACTTCCTAGAACAAGGAAATATCAAGAGAAATGAGCAACTCTGTGTATGATTATTGTTTAATGCATGGCACATTGCAAACTAAAAGATCTGTTGAATGGATTTGAAAAATAAAAAAAAAGTTCAATAAAGAAGCCAGGCAGCAAAACACTATCAAAGACAGCATTCGAACGTTTAAACACAGCGCTGAAATGAGATCCGACCAAGCAGCTGTGGCAGGTTTGGATCACTTCCTTTAAAGCCACAATGTAGAGTCTTTCTTTTTTTTCTTGTCATGGGAAAACCAAGATTATTTATTAATCACTCACTAGCACATGTTCGATGTCTGGTAAGACCAAGTTAAAAAGATTTGGATTTCTAAAGCTCCTGGAGGTTTAAGAAAAAGAATTGCACAAGAAATATATATGACCTTACTGACACTGCAGAAAAAGAACAAAGAGACAGAGACGCGTTTGACACTTAGACTCACTTATCTGACTAAAAGGGGACGAGTGGTGCTTTCGTTTAGTCATGCATGCATAAAAACTTTTTTGTAAAAAAAAAACTAGCAATGAATAAAACAAAATAGGAAAGGATGAGATTATGGAGTTTCTGTTTTATTAAAAAAAAAAGTGATGTACAAAGGCTTCACATTTGTAACACATGCTAATGCACCTACATAGCTTTAAATTATTTAACAGAGTTTGGGAATCACCTGCTGGGAGTGGATTCGTACTGTAGTTCGATTTTCAACAAATAGCTATGACATTACCGTGCTAGACATGGGCAGGCCTGGAAAGGAGAGAGAGGGGGAAAAAGAGAGAGAGAGAGAGTGATGGGAATGCTAGCGAGTTGAAGAGTGCCTCGGGCTAGAAAGTAATGAGTGCTTTTCCACAGAGGGTTCGGACCCAGTATTTGAAAATTGTTTCGTGTCTTAATAAATCTTAAAAGTGTAATTTACTTGTAAAAGAGGAATAACAAAGGCATCGGCGCTGCGTTTGATAAAAACCACTTGTTAGGGCTGATATGTCGACGGGGTCTCAAATGGGTTCTTCTTTTTTTCTTCTTCTCCACTTTTTTTTTTTTTTTTTTGGTTCTTTTCTCAGGTGGCAGCAGGGGTAGTATCAGATCTTCCCAAATGCTTTATTCACTATGTCGGGATTTGTCGAGCGGAAATTAGAGTGGCCATGTTAAGGATTCAGCCGGTGGGAAACGTGTGCGAGGGGAACAAAGTCGACCGTGATCCCATGTCTATAAACTCTGAATTACAATTAGGAATGTTGCATGATCCAAGAGAATGATCTCATTACATGCATAGTAAATGCTTATTACTTAATAAGATAAGCTGAATATATATATATATATATATATATATAAGATTATATATATATATAGCACAATTAGCTAAGAGTGTTTATTTAAACCACAACACTGTTGGATTCTTGATTCTGATTGGTCAGAAAT
The DNA here is from genome assembly GCA_030014365.1 of Clarias pachynema. Lineage (NCBI taxonomy): Eukaryota > Metazoa > Chordata > Actinopteri > Siluriformes > Clariidae > Clarias > Clarias pachynema. Next base: position 32,456,804 of record JAQMYL010000036.1, read on the forward strand.
TTTTTTTAATGAAATATGATTGGGCAGAAAGTCTAACATTTTACAATTTCCATAAAACATTTTCACTTTACAAAACGTCAATTTTAATTTTATACTCTAAAATGCTAATTTTAATTTTACAAAATTAAAATTTTTATTTGGAAAGGCTTTAGATTTTGTAATAAGTGTTTATAGTTATAGTGTTTATAATGAGTCAGCTACTGTAGCAAGCATTATGCAATGCAGTTCTCATAAGGTCTCAAAGCATTTCAAAATAAACTTGAACTTGAATCACAAAACAATGATCATGTGGTAATCAGCTATTATGTTGCTTTGGGAAAATAACTTTAGCTTTGGACAAAATCAATTTCAATTATATTTGAAATCTAGTAGTGAGTTTAGCTAGCTGTCACAGAATAGCACACAATAAGGTCCGTAATTTGCTCAGCGTTTTGAAGTAATACTTTAAATCATCAATGAATACATTTAAAATAAAATAAAATAAAAAGTCTTTAATGTTAAATTGATAATATTTTTCTGTAAGATCCTTAAATTAAAAAAAGAAAGAAAAAAAGGCCAATTTCAGTTCCAATCTCCTCAGAGTTTTCTTGCATCTTTGAGACAATCAGTGAAATTTCCTCCGCACAACCTTCACAATTTCACCCGCAGCTGTCTATGAAACGGGTAAACACCCCAATGATGTCTTATTTTCCACTCCAGGACTTGTGTAATGGACAGGGGGCTGAGATATATATACGGAGGTGAGGAATGAGATGAGGCCAAGCTACCCGTCCTTGTACTGCGCTGCCTTTAGGCACTACAACGTGATAATAATGCCATCAGCTCGCTTGACACTGAAATCCAACAAACAGCCTGAAAGCAGAGAAAATAAGCACCATCAAGTAAAAGTGGGGAATTTAAAGGTGCCAGGGGGAAGTATTACATTTAGGTTTTTGTAAAAAGTGACACATTTCATGGCGCAGTAGCTAAAATGTACCATTCAGTACATATATATTAGATGTTTTGTATATTCAAGTTGCATGTTAAAAGCATGTTTGTGGAAAATCTTGCAAAAGTTTTTGATCATTGGGGTGCAATTTAGCCCCTGTAACCCCTTAACTTTAGGGCAACATTATCTAATATTTTTAATCAAGTTTACGAGGAGAAAATAGCAGCATTTTGCTTATAAACAAGTAACAAGTTGAGTTTTTTAAGCATGAAATTAGCAAATACGCAAATTGTCATGAATCTGTAATTTAGCTGAAACATCACATCAATCAAAATCACAGTATCAAGAAAAAAATGGAAAAAAATTAATGCGATGACTTTTTAAAAAAAATCTTCCTTTTAAGATTTTCAAGAAATTTGGATTGTAAGACTTTCTATAGTCCCTTCGATAGTGAAGGGACTCGATGTGAAGCAGTATTCCTTTTATTAATTTTCCACAAGCATGTGCACAAACTATTTAGTGTTCTTATATAGTACCAGAATTTCTGAACAATTTATAATCTATATTTCTTGTTTAATAAAGAACAAGACAACTTTTTAATACTTTTTTTACACATAAGATTGTAGAATGTGCAAGACAAGTTGGTTCATGTTCATTTTTAGTTAGTTTAGTTATGTTACAGGAGCTATAAACTGTTCTCTCAACATCCTTTCCTCTTATGAAGTTATTAAAATGAGGGGGGGAAATGAAAATGAAAGTTGAATTTTCTGACAATTTTATGGACTATTATTATTATTATTATTATTATTATTATTATTATTATGTATAATAATAATATTTTGGAACTTTTGTTATAAAAATAAATAAATGAATGAATGAATAAGTAAATAAAAACTTCTGACTAATCAGAATCAAGAATTCCACGGTGCTGTGGTTTAAATAAATACATTCTCTGCAAATGTTTAATACTAATATCAAAAATATTATTATTGATATTAGTATTAATTTGAAATATTACAAAGGAAAATATTACAAACACTGGAGACTCCTTCCAAAAAAGGTAAATAAAGTCTATGTAAATGTACTATTAGTCGTTTTTTTTTTTTTTTTGTAATCTGCTAGTCCACTTTGAGTCATTGTCCTGATTACAGCCTTATGGTACATTCAATGCAGCATTGTTGTTGTTATTGCCGTTGTTGTAGAGAAAAAGAGTTATGCAAATGTCTGAGTGTTAATTTGTCTAGGGAAAACAAGGGCAATGTGAGATCCCCGCCGCCTGGTCACTGGATGGTAGAGGGACCTTGGTATTGTGCTGGAAAGAATAATCAATAATTTCCATAATTATGACACCCTAAACAAAGCATGCAATAACAGAAAACAAAGGCATGACATGCGTTGCTTCAATTGTAACACATCTCCAACCTCAGGCCCCCCCCGCCACCACACCACCCTAACTCAGTACATGCTGTCTCACATAACGTGCTGCTTGTAAGACAGAAAGAATAAAACAAAATCAGCTAAAAAAAGCACGGGCTGCAGCTGGCGACACAAATGCGTTTTGGAGGCCGTGGGCCGGCGCGCGCAGTTTGGCCCGATAAATGTATGGAATCAGCCGGCTGCTAAAAACTACAATTACAGGTGATACACAGATTCAAATCACAGGCCTGCCTTTCTGCGAGCTGGGGAAAATTGTCCTAATGACGGGTTTGGAAGCTCACGGAATGAGGGAGGAGAGGACGAGAGCGGAGGGAGGGTGGTGGGGAGGCGGAAAGGGAGGGGGCGTCTCTCATTCTCTCTCTCCCTCTCTCTCACTCGCTTGCTCTGTTTTGTGGTGTGCAGGCAGTAGCAGCTGCACCTGTGCGCTCGGCACTCTGTGCCTCCCTTAATGATATGGAATGATATCATTAGCCAAAGTGTTCATAAACAGATGTTGAGCCGCTGCCTAAATACTGTCAGCTGAGCGGCGTGCATCCTGAAACGGTATTATTTATATCCAACGTTTAAGTTTGTTATGTTAATAACCCAGCTATTAGCAGGCAGGATGTTGCAGGCAGAATATAAATGTCATGGTGCAGGGTGCCAGCACGCAACGGCAGAGAGAGTTAAGTACATCTTCACGGGAGCAAGGGGGTGGAACGCTAGTGCTATGTTTAGTGCTATTGTTTCAGTGTCTTTTCCCCCACACTTAGCACCTTGGGGAGTGAGTTTGTATGTCTTTTTTACATACGCGGAGCTGAGTGCAAGTGCATTTCTCCAAGGTGCACCTGCTTTGCCACGCTGGCTCGGTTTAAGAAGAGAGGGGTCTTGACCTCTGACAGATTAGCTGTCTGGCGCAGGATATGCAGTATTGCAGGGAAATGACTCCCTCTCTCACGCCCTCCCCCCTTCCTCATCCCACTCGGCTCCTTCTTTCGGTGGGAAGACAGAGCGCGGAAGAGAAGAGCAGGACCTTTAGCTAGGCCATGTGGAACGGTGTCAGGATTATATCTGATGTCTTTTCCCATTTGCAACTCCAGTGTAAATCCAGCTCGCTCTGCGCTTCATAATGAATTGATAAAGACACAATGTTATGTTCATTTTATCCATGACTTGTTCAGGATTAGGAAAATAAGCCATATGCATAATAGCTTGGGGGGTTTTAATAAAAAATATTATGATAGTGTTGCTTTGGTTAATTTTTTTTTTTTTTAAAGAAACAACCAATAGTGCTAAACAGTGAGGTAAAAATTGTATTTTATAACAAACATGATCAGCAAAAATTTACAAATCATTCAAGCATATGCTATGAGTTTAAAGTTATTGTAAACAGTGTGGAAAAAAACAACAAATAAACAAATAAAAACAGTTAACAGTTCCAAGTAACCACCAGAAAAAATCTTTAGTCTCAAGTACACAAATCCTGTATTTAAGTAAAAGTTTAAGTCGTCCATTTACATTAAGTGAGTTACGTGCACTTAAGTAAAAGTACAGATTTTTGCTGTATTATATAGCAGAGTAAAGGTAAAAAGTATCCTTTTATAAAACTAGTCACGTATAATACAGATATGTGAACTATGTACTTACGTACAGGGACAGAGTAAATCAATTACCTTATACCTTGTACACTTTTTGCCTTGCCTATAATACACTTGTAAACTTTTTACACATTTGTAAACTTTTTACACATGTGTAAAGTGTGTAAAAAGAGGAAATTTTTTAGTGAGTCACTGTAAACATGGAAACACACCTGATTAGTGATCACACATTCTGGTTACAAAAGTCTGTTTGCAATAATGAAGTATGCATTTCTAGTGTACTACCTAACTGGACAGACTTAAACATTAAATCGAAATATTAACATTACAAATGAAATTGCTGGTGCTGGAAAAGTTTATTTATTTATTTATTTATTTATTTATTACTTTGCTTGCTTGCTTGATTTCAACCAATAATGTTTTTTTTTTTTTTTTAACATATCTTTGTAATGATACAGTGGCTCTGTTCAAGCTAGCTAAATTGTTAGCCTCTTTCTTAGCATCCAGATTTTGCAGCTCATCAATGCTGTTCATAAATTTCACAAAATTTCCATATATGAATTCTCTGTATAATCCTTTTGTTTGTTTGTTTGTTTGTTTCTTTCTTTCTTTCTTTCTTTCAGAACTTGAAGTTTTCCATTGACTTTAGCCTAAGCCAATGACACAATGCTAGTATTTCTCTTAGCAGTGAATGCTAAGTGTGCTTATAGTGTGGTTTTAGCTGAACAAAGCTTTTTTTTTTCATACTGTACTTATTCATAAACAAATCTGAGGTAAATGTTGATATTCAGAAGAAATTTTGCTGCGAGTTCTTTGGTAAACTAAATGTTTCTGTGCTAGCTAGTGTCATGTTTTCTCATAGCCTTAGGTTTATTGTTAATTTGTGGTGTCTTTTAAATTGTGATTTGCAAGTTATAATATTGTAATAATTCCCCATCTATGAAAATTTTACACACCTGTGGGAAAAAACAGATGCCTCCATTAAAGTGTATGCTTTGCTTGATTTGTCAAAGCTAATAAAAGCGACTTTAATCTCACCTATAATAACAGGCGTGAGAAGCTATTACTTCTGTTATACTATAGTACATTTTCAACTTTTTAGACTAAAATTAAAGCACAGTTTTGATTCAGAGGATTTGAGACGGCACTAATCCCTGCCTCCTCGCCTAACCTGCTCGCATTAACACGCACCCAGGCATGAGTCACAAAATCACCACGCTACACGTGTTAACAGATTTATGGAAAAGGTTAGGGCTCAATGCCATCACCGCCCCCCTCCCCCCCCCCTTTTCCTCTCTGACAGGGCCTGCTATTAGGCTCGTTTGTCCGTGCCGACGTGACAGCCCGTTTGACTCTTCCCCTGGCGTGGCCATTAGTCCCTTTGCGTTGCCTCTGACAGACACAAGGCTATCGGGCGCTCCGGCAACCCCTCTAATTATTTCCTTGGGCGGCACGAAGGTAATTTTTAACCTTTCACGTGCACCTGGGGAGCCTTCTCACGGGAGCCAAGGTGTCTGTGTGGCATTCAGTCATCAAAACATGACCTTTAATGGCCGTGCAGAGAGCAGTTGGCACCAGTGGCATGCACCGCGCCATGCTAATACCGTTGACTAATTTATGCAGCAGCAGCCTAATCAATTTAGGGGAAAGATGGAGGGATCGACGGGGGAGAGAAGTGTCATCTGCTGGACAAAAAGAGGTTAAAGGCATTTTGGAAAAGAACTGGGATGTTGCGAGAGGAAGGTGCAGGGAAAGAGTGTGAGGGTGGGTGAGATGGAAGGATGGTGAGCAGGACGTGAGGAAAGTAATTATGTCATGGATGACGCTTCCGACATAACTAACATGTTAGATTTTTTTTTTTCTGTATGTGGGATGGAAAACATTTTTGCTCACTAAGATATGAACATTATAGATAGACTTTAGAGGTGACCTATTCATTTAGAGTTTCAGACATTTAGTTTCAGTCTCCAGTGTTTGTAAACAGTACAAACAAAAAATGTTCCCTTTTTTTCAAATTTTTGTATTGGCTGGGGTTTAAATGAGCTAATTAGATTTTCTCCCCCTAATGTGACTTCATATAAGGAGATACCCTTGTTCTCAAGTGGGGTGATACAAAGAAAAAAAGTGCATTCTTCTGAGGGGTATTTCAGCTGAAGCATTAACAGACACATTTTGTGTGACCTGGCAGCATGGTGGCGTAGTTGCTAGCACTGTGGCCTTGGACCTCCAGGTTCGAGGGTTCGAGTCCCCCCCTTGGGTCTCCTTCCCTGATGGGTTTTTCCCGCCTACTTTGGTTTACTTCGACAGTCCAAAGACTTACAGATTAGGCTAATTGGCATTCCCAAATTGCCCATAGTGTGTGTGTGTGCTTGTGTGTGTGTGTGTGTGTGTGTGTGTGTGTCCTGTAATGAATTGACACCCTGTCCAGGGTGTACCCCGCCTCATGCCCTAAGTCTCCTGGGACAGGCTCCAGGGCCATCGTGACCCTGTATAGGATAAGTGGTATAGAAGATGAATACAGTAAATGAATTGTGGGGGAACTGTGTAAAGAAATAGTAAAATATTGCACATTTAACTAATAGAAACAATATAAAAATAGGCCTTGATGTTCTTTTTAGACACTAAATCACATACTTTTAAAGGATTAAAATTATAAAATAAAAAATTTTATTAAAAAAAAAAATGTGCTGGTTCGATTGTCACTGTTGACTTTGTTTTGAAATAATTGTGTCCTGGAAAACAAAAGAAAAAAAAAATCACAGCTACATGTTTTTCTCCATTTCTCTCCAAGCTTTGTTCTCCATTTAATAATACATTTCAGGTGTTTATTTTTCATTGCGGTGAATAAAAAAAATGATCACAATCAAAACGAGTGTATCAAAAACGTCCCTCAGTGTTGTCTTCTATGCACAAATCAGCAGGATCAATGAGGAAGATTCAGTGTCTTTATGTAAAGCCTATTGTATTACAGCGGGCAAAATGAAACTCATTCATTATTCGACAGTAGCAGCTGTGGTGTGTGTGTGTGTGTGTGTGTGTGTGTGTGTGTGCGTGCGTGCGTGTGTATGTGCATGTGCATGTGTGTGTGACGTCAGGAACTGTAGTAAGTCCATCTGCCAGAAAAATAGCAGCTTTATTTATGCAAGTCAAAGAGTCTGACAAATATTGTGTAGGCAGGTCTCATAGCTAGTAAATATATTTTAATGAGAAAAGAAAAACAACAGCTATGCAGTGATGTCACATATGAGAATCTTAGAAATTGTAATACATTTAAATTAGGAATGTCAAAGGAGTAAAGTGCAAAGTATGTTTCCTAAATTATTAATCATGTATTACATGAGGGTCAAACTGGGACTTTTGATTGTGTAGAATAACAGAACACACAGTATGGAAAGTAGAATATACCATTATTTCTTTATATAATACCCTGCTACGTTAACGCACTTATCCCTGAATTTCACAAGAGCTTCAATATCATCAAAGTAGAAAGTTTTCTCAGTACCCTGGAGTCATTATCAGACTGCTTGCTTCACCTCTGAAACGCTGGCCTCCCAGGAACTCCTTTAATGGCCCAAACATGGTTAAATGGCCTGGAGTGAGCTCAGGACTGAACGGGGATGAGTTCTTGTAATGTGCAAGTGCTGTTGGTAAATGATTGTGAATGTTCACGGGAAAGACTGCAGTGGGCACCGAGCCACCTTGACCGGGAACATCATTCATCAATACGACCTTCTTTAAAACGTTTTCACCATTCAAACGTTGCAGCTATAAGAGTGTCATCGCCCTCATACTGTGCTTAAAGTTTTCTGTAAATGTTTTACACCTTCATTCATGAGAAGTTCCAGTTTGGCTTGAACACCCCATATAATCATAATGTTCAGTTTAGATTTATTTGTTGTCTTGATTTCACAGTCTTGATTCATCTTCTATAAGAGTATCTTGCAGTATTCGCTAGGACTCCAACAGTAGGTTATGTTAATGTGCCCATTCTAGCAGGTTAATGTTTATTTAGTGAAATGTATTTCATAGAAACGTGTATGGAGGTCATACTGCAATTAATTATTGCTTTATTTTATGAGGTTACTTAACAGGTTTAAGAGATGGTTAAACCTTCTGTTTATGGATTGAGTCTCCAGTGTCAGACTATTTGTAATAGTTAGTAAGTTTTCTGCCATAGAAAAGTCATCAGAGCAAAAGGCTTTCTCAGCAACATGTGTTACAAATAACAACAACTGTTTGGAGCATGACTCAATAAGACTTCTGGGGGGTGTGCTGTGGTGGTGGGATGGTGGGATGGGGCCTCCATGGACCAGACGTGTTTTTCCAGTGCATTCTTGGGACACTTGATCTGATTTGGAAGCCGGATCAATAACCTTGAACTCTTCGCCTGTTAAGCCTCAAATGTGGCAGGTTGTGATACATTGGATGTTCCGATACCTTTCTACCTTTCATAGACAGTAGGGATGCACCGATACCACTTTTTTGGAAAACGAGTACGAGTATGAGTACTTGCATTTCAGTACTCGCCGATAC
>JAQMYL010000036.1:32465378-32486541 GCA_030014365.1 Clarias pachynema
GGGGGACTTTTAACGAGTACAAGTACTTTAAAAAATGTGGTATCGAGGCCGATACCCGATACCGGTATCGGTATCGGGACATCCCTAATAGACAGCATGGAGTTATTTAAAAAAAAAATTACAGTACGTGAGATCGGAACGGACTAGGGCTAGGCTTTGGTCGCCGCAGATGTAGCTGAGCTTTGGGTGCCCATGATGCTGTCAAACCATTTTACTGCTTTATAGTTGATAATCAATGTTATTCAATTCACCTGGCAGTGGTGTTAGTGTTGTAGCTGACCGGAGTAAATAAGTAAATATGTCGGTATGGTGTACACTGTCTCTGGTAATACCGGAGTAGCAGGTGAACACATTCACATATGAAGACAGAGGCATTGTTCCATTTCACAGTGAGAGAGGTCATTAACTTAGAACTATGAAAGCATATGGGGAGGATATGCATTTTAGACAGATTGACAATGAGAGAAAAAGGGAAAGGCAGAGAGAGAGAGAGAGAGAGAGAGAGAGAGAGAGAAAGATGCAAGCGAAGCCTCAGGCATGTGTAGGAGAAGCTGCCAAGATTTGTATTTGTCCGTAACATCCGTGAATTGCCACGCATTATTAATCGCTTTGCTCTTCTTTGGATATCATCCGCTAACAATATTAACGCTGCCGAAGAAAAAAAAATGTATAAAACATGAAAGCGCTGTTTGCAAAAAAAAAAAAAAAGAAAAAGAAGAAGTCATATTGAAGATTGATTTCTAAAGAATCCTCACCGACTGCTTTTGAGTTCCATTAATAACCTTATCGTATTATAGCTGAAGGATAAACAGTCGGATTAAGGCGACTTTGTGTTTATGAAGAATACACACTTGACATATCGGGTATATCAGAATAAAAGTGCAATCAGGATGATTATTAAATCAAGTCATTGCTTTGCATTCAATGACACAAAATGACATTTATGTTGATTTACATTGCAAAAAAAAAATAAAAAAATGAGAGAGTGAGAAAGAGAGAGACCCCAGGAAATGCAAATATAATTGTGTTTAGTTGTGAGTGAATTTCCCGTGCCCATTTAAAACTTGTCAGATCCTATGAGAGCTACTGATGAACCCCTCCGTCGGACCGCTTCTAATCGCTATTCATTTTAATGCATGGATTCGCTCGGGCGCTGGGAAATTTTCACTCGGGGAGGTTTTGAAAAAACATTTTTTAAACGCCGGGCGAAAAAGGTCAGCGTGTTAGTTTTCCCCCAGAGCTACATAATATAATAAAGAAATAAATTTCAAACAAAAAAAAAAAATACACAAGGAAAGACAGATTCCCGTGTACACGTGCGTGTCTGATTGATATTCCGAGTCTATCCCCGGATCCGGCCACCACGTCGCCATTAAGCCTCGAAATGATGCGTTCTATCACCCGCACGCCTCACCTGAGTATTGCATTACTGAAGGAAAGGATGAATAATTAATGATGAGGAATAGGTTCCTGGCAATCGGCGTGCCTGCAATTTAATAATGAGCATTATGTTACTTCTTGTTGTTGTTGTTTTTCACTTGTCTCCCCTCCCTCCTCCTTCCAGTCCCTTCTCTCTCTCTCTCTCTCTCTCTCTCTCTCTCATTCTTCTTTCTCTTGTCCCCCTCTTCTTTCTGGTGTCATTCATTTGTCTCATGTGTCTGAATGGTGCAATGAAGATGACCTCAAATGTCACTATGTAGCAGGTATCGCTTTTATACATACATACATACATACATTGTATATCTCGTCGCTCACAGCTATAAGAGGAAGACTTCATGTTAAAAAAAAATACAGTACAGCAGATGTAATCAAATATAAATACATAATTCAGAACGATCTGGGAATGTGCTCTAAAAAGATACAAATACAGATACAGTAATAGAAGCAGCGCTGTTCATTTTGCATTTTTTTTTAGTAACCTTCACATACCATCTGGTTGAGACTAGAATGGTGCACTGGGACTGGGATCCCACTAACAAATAAAAAAAAAAAGTCATGTTCATGAAGATTACAAGACAAATGAAAACAACATTCATCAGTACGGGTGTAAAAATCTGACAGTCTGGGTTTATGCATCGATTTAAAACCTGATGATTGAATGCTTATCATCAAAAAGGGACATTTGAGGTGTGTAATTAAATTCAAGGTGATTTGCCTGTAGATGGAATTCTTTCAAGACACTTTTTACTGTGGTTGTGCTGTACCTACTCAACCAGATTGCATACGAAGTTTATCATTTATTGTTCATAGGCTACTAAATTGCATCTTATCATTTCGCATCTTGTTATCCAAAAGATTCTGTGTTATCAAATTTTGAATCGTTGCATCAAATTTATATGGAATAAAATTCCCGAACAATTTAGATATTCACCATATTCATTCAAATGATGCAAACATTTTGGAAAGCTTTCAATGGCAATTGGTCTTTAGCTCCGAGTGATGTAGCTGAGGTTGAGAAACAGTCAGAGCCAGAATTCTCAGAGCTCACACTATCTCTAGTACCTTTTTTTTTTCTCGTTTTTTGTTTGTTTTCCTTAATGTTTCTCCGGAGCTTTCAGTTCAGGCCATGCCCAGTTTGAGGTAAAATCTGGAATAATCGCTTTTGGTTCATTGGTTACACTGCTAATAAATATATATTAAAAAGACAAGCTGATCACATGTCCTGTGTTCGTGCAATTGTATTTGTTTCATTTGAAAAGCGATGAGAGACAGGGGTAGAGAGAGAGAGAGAGAGAGGGAGAGAGAAAGTTTAGTGCATATGGAGTGTTTGGTGCTAAGCAGCAGGCTGATGGCGATTGGACGAGCGAGTATGCTTGGACGGTGGTCGCTGTGTGTGTATGTGTGTGTGTATGTGCGCGCGAGTTTGGCCGGCGGTGTGTATTCACGCGTAGGCCAGGTCCTTGCTGCAGGCGGCTCAGGTTGGCCCGAGTACCGCAGGAGAGCAGATGGCCAGCCAAAGCTTGTAGTCACACTTACCTTCCCTGCTAAAGCCCCAATCCCCCCAACACACACTCCTCCAAGACTGGCCGGCACACCGCCGAGAGGCGCTCCAATCTGGACATGAACACAGCCTGCCAAACGCTCACCCCACACAAATACACACACACACAGACACACACACACACACACACAGGCAAATGCACTTCTTTTGAATTGTCCCGCAGCCAGACACTGAGTCCTTCAGAGTAATTAAGATACCTTGGAAAAAAATGAAAAATCATTCACACTTGTTTGAAAATGCTTAAAAAGGTATATATGGATTGAGGATAATTGGGGAGTTGAAAACGGCGTGTAAGGTGTGTGTTTGTGTGTGTGTTTGTGTTTCTCCCACAGAGACTACGCAACCCGTGCAAAGTATTTGATTACTCTCAACGAATCCCATCCACTGTAGCGCTGATGACAGAGCTAGCGATTGGACGTCACGCGCTACACAGATAACGCTGTTTCTTTAGAGCGAACAGCTTGGGGCCGTACAAAAGTGCCACATCCAGAATCAATAATGCTTAGAGGCGGCATGCGAGTCTGCCTGACATTGCTCAGCTGTGCCTCTTGGCTCCGGACATGGTGAACGCACACTGTTATTAGCCGAGCGTTAGCATCGCAACCGAGTGCAGATGTTAAAGTGGCGGTTCAGAAACAACTCACACATAAAAACTAGAGAGAGAGAGAGAGAGAGACGCTCTCACCTCTCTAATGAAAACAGCTCGATAATGAGGCTTTTGAGGTCAAATGGGAAAACGAGAGCCAAGATATGAAATTATACGGCTAAACCTACCTTGCTTAAGGTTCACATAAGGAATTGGAGTGGCAGGTTGTGTGCTGAGGTTGTGTGTCCACGGAACAAAATGAAAGCCACAAATATCGTAATGAAAAATTAAATATTTTAGATTTTGAAATATTTAAAAATAATGTCAATAATAGTACTTTATTATATTAATTAAAGTAAGTAAATAATATTTAATTATGTTGTTTTTTTGGGGGGGGGTGGATACACATTCTTCCTCTATCACAGAGTGACAGTTTTATGCAGTCAGGCCCGACAGCCAGGGCAGATTGTCAGTTAAGTGCAAAACTTGCATTTCAATTCCATCACCATGTCAGCCAGCTTTCCTTCTCAGACTTATCTGCCAGGGTGTCGCTGGTGCCGAAGTCATCCAAAAAGCCTCCGGGACGAGTGGAAGGGGGGGTGGGGGGTGGGGGGGGGTGGAGGGTTGGGAGGACGCTAGCATCCCTCTCTGTTCCAGAACAGATGTCACCCGTGTTAACGTTGAGCCGGTCTCGTTGAGTGCTCAGCGAAAGGTCACCGTCATATGGCAGGTTAAACGGGCTAATTGTAAAATTTAGTCATGGCGCTCCAGGTTATGATCGTCGGCAGAATTATACCATAATTAAAGGTCATTGGATTTGCATTGGAATCCATTATTTTGTAAAGAGGCTGGGGCGCACGTTTGCATATTATTGGCCGCCGCTGCTTGAAATGTTTGAAGTGCGCACTCCCAAGTCTTCGTAGCTCACTCCCTGAAGACAGGAAAGCAAACAATGAACGGCAAGTTTGACAAAAGTCATCGAATTCATCGGAATATACTTTTTGTCCTCTGTTTCTATTTCAAATAAGCTTGGGGTTCTGGGAGATACTTGGCATTTTAAGAATTTTCATAGCACCCTCTTATACTATGTAGCAGAGATGATCACTCAGTCACTCATTGTCTATACCGCTTTATCCTGTATTCAGGGTCACGGGGACCTGGAGCCTATCCCAGGAGGCTTAGGGCACAAGTTCAGGGTACACCCCGGACAGGGTGCCAATCCACTACAGGGCACACACACATACTCACACACCCGTTCACACACTACGGACAATTTGGGAATGGCAATTTGGGAATGGCAATTAGCCTAACCTGCATATTTTTGGACTGTGGGATGAAACCAGAGTGACCGGAGGAAACCCACCAAGTACAGGGAGAACATGCAAACTCCATGCACACAGAGACAGGAATCGAGCCTAGCTGGGAATCGAACCCGGACCCTGGAGGTGCAAGGCGACAGTGCTAACCACTACACCACCGTGCCGCCCTAGCAGAGATGATATTTATCTTAAATTGGTTCTGTGCTTTGAAGGCTGCTGGGTTATTTCCATGACTGAATAGCATTAGCTAGTCTCGCCTGTTAGAATGCAAGGGTTGGCGCGAGCGTTTCAGACTTGGCAGTTCACCTGTGGGCATTGCCATTGATTGAGATGCATGCGCAGGCGGCCATGAGAGGCTTCGGCTCGCCTAATTGGCCCAAGAGTGCGGCTAATCCCTCTTTCTCTATGAGACCTCCATTTTAAAACAGCATAAATCAATTAATGGAAACTGTAATGTGTTTCTCATTTCTGCCCCAACGATGGCCAGAAAGTTAGAGAAAGAAAAAAAAAAAATTAGCCACCTAACACTCTGATGGCATACGGCATTAATTACCGAGGCACTCGAGCACTCTTCTCCTCTTACAGTCATCCGTCGAATTATCGTGGCCGCTTATGGAGGTCTGAGTGTAATGAATCCGAATGGTTCTTGCCAATGGTCCCTGAAAGTGTAGCCTATCTTGGAAATGATTGCATTTCCCAACTCTTTGAAAGAGGATTAAGCATCTCCAGGAAATGTCCCTGGTTAAGTGGTTCTTTTGAGGGACATAGGGATTGCAGGAGAAGGAGAAGAAAGGAGAGAAAGAGAATCAGAAAAGAGGATAGCAGAGAGGAGGTTAAAAGGAGTCATGGCCTGCTAGGTCAATACTGCAGCTTTCAGAGAAGATCCAGTAAAACAAGTTCAACCAGAGAAAAAAAAGAAAAAAAAGTGAAAGAAGTATGACATACCATACTCCAAAACAGGATGTTTGTTATAATGAACCATTTTATAGTAGAAATGCATTTGCATTGTAGAGCCATATTTTTCAAAGGTGTCTAGGATCTTAAACATTTGATCTGAGTTGAGATTTTGACTCAAAGTTAGAGTCCAAAGGTTATAACAGTATTGATGTAAGGAAAGTTACTTGTACTCTAAGTTGGGTAACATAGGCTTTTATATTCGTGCCTTTCCATTCATTTCAGTTTGTGCATTTTATTACACTAATTTAGTTTATGTTCTAATGTTGGCAAATTATTCTTGAGTAGAGTTTTTCAATCACCTTCTTTAATTTAACATTTGAGCCCTGCAAAAATGCAGGGACAGAAAATGTGAACAGAATCTTCAGGGTCTGTCTAGGATCTTTGTTTGCTGTAACATTAAGATTTTCATTCACTAGAGCTAAGAGTTCAAGCTTAAATGTGTTACAGCATAAAAAAAATCCAACAATCAGTGCACAAAGTGCTGTAGAACTTCACATCCCCACTGAGAACCTTTGGGATAAATCGGAATGCCAAGTTCCAGCAATGCCTCCTTGCCCGACATGAGTGCCTGACCTCACCAGTACCCCCGTGGCTGAATGTGAAAATCCCCAAACCCACACTCTAAAATCTATTGGAAAGCCTTCCCAAAACACACTCTCTCTCTTGCTTATTCCCTATTCCTGTAAAGGGTCACAGGAATTCTGGAGCCTATCCCAGGGGTCTTGGGGCACAAGGCAGGATACACACTGGACATGGTGCCAATCCATAACAGGGCACAAGCATTCACGCACTCACCCTTCACACTAGGAGCAATTTGGAAACTCCATTTATTCTTATCTACATGTCTTTGGACTTGAACTATGGCAAGAAAGCCGGGTATCTGGAGGAAACCCATCTAGCACGGGGAGCTTTCCCAGAACAGTGGAGGAACATACTGTCCCCTTCCTTTTGGACAGTGTGCCTTAGTGAATATCTCTCATTCCCAATGCAACAAAATGTGTCCAAGCAACTGTACTGATGTGCATTTTTTTCAATCGTACAGTACAGTATGTGAATTTCTTAATGTTGAATGGAAAATAACTTAATAATAATGTCTATCTGCATGATGAGTTTGTACAGAATTTCACCATTTCTAACCATTCTTTCTTGTAAATGTATCAAAAGCAGGTGCCCTACTTCAGGTGGAATAAAAAAGAGGGAAGATTCTTGATTTTTTATTTTTTTATAAGGTGATCTCCTTAAAACATGAATGAGCCAAGAGACCATGCATCATGTTTACCCGACAGGTTAGATTAAAATTTATGAACGACTTCATCAAAAAGCACTTTCTCTCCTGCTCCAGTGATGGGACGACAGATTTGCTGCGACACTGGCGTTACATGGCTGATTTCAGTGGCGGATTAATGTGCCGGGAGCTCCCGTGATCCCAGTTAGACGAGAGTTTATGAAATAATACCTGTCAGCTGCAGATGAATCACAGAGAAAAGCAGGGCAGGTTTTCCAGGTCATTCCACCATCTGTCACATGGGCCTCATCTGCGCTTGCACATTACCACCTGATTGGCTCTAACTGCCGTCTGTCGCCACCTTTTACCACCTGATTGGTTTTAACAGGGTTCCATAAGCGGGGCTTGCTGAGTAAATTCGGTGGTTAGTTAGTGATATAATCACTGTTTAGTCTACAGTCCGCAGTGATTTCTGATCTAGTGATTTATTGCAATCTGTTAAATCCAAAAGTTACATCAATATTTTACATGGAAGATTTCGAACGTATTCATCGAAAGCAAGTTAATTTAACGAGTCTACTCATTTAGATTATGGAAATCATCTGCGTGTAGTTTACACCTCAGGGACTGCCAGATTTTTGACCTTCTTCAGTGAAATTTTGCCAGTTATTGAACAGCTTAGCTGCTTTTTCCCACTAAATTCTGGACTAACACTACTGATGTTATCACCCTGGCTTTGGAGAAGCTTTGAAGTAAGTGGCTGCTGGTCCACTTTTTTGGAGTGCTTTATTTAAAATGTGAATTGGGCAGCTGCAAGAATCAGTTTAGCAGTAGGGTGGTTTGAGAGAATCCAACATGGTTTGAGAGATCCAGCATTCTGGATCAATGGCAGAGGTCGAATGGTGCACAGAGGACCTGAGTGGCCTGCGTGGACAGAAAAGGACAAACGCTTCTGATATTGTAAAGGAAGAATAAAAGATAAGCAGTGTCAAAGGAAAAGGATAAGTGATTGTCCATGGTACGTAGTGACCCTAGGTGAGATCAGAGTTGTCCTGCAAGATCATAACTTACGTAGGGATGAATCACCTGGGATAAACAGGAATTCAGTTTTGATAATAACCTGCCATCCCAGATGCGATGTCTACCACACATGCTGAGATCTGAGCGGAAACTTGCATATCTGGGGGAGGAAGGGAAGGAGAGGTGATTATCACCCAAAAGGTGAAAAGTGTCTGTAACCCACAAAGCAATCGAGTATAGAAGAAGAACAGAGGAGCGCCCAGGGCTGAGTATTGTGGGTCACCAGCGGAAATTCTGAATGAAGCTCATCCTTGTTAGGTCACCTGATAAGACTTTGCAGGTAGTAAGCGAACATCTGCCATGTTGTGCCACGAATTCCAAGCCTTAGGAGGATGGACAAAAAAGTCTCAGTGTTGACCATGTCACAAATTGCTGTAAGATCAAGGAGGATGAAGACAACTGGAGATTGCTAGACCTAGAAGCATGCAGCTCCAAATGGCAGTCTCTGTAGATGGTGCAACTTTGAAGCCAGATTATCATTAAGGGTTGGTACTGTAGTTGCTAATGAAGGGATACACAGTGGGTATCTTCAGGATGGGAATAGCTTTTGCTTTCTTTAATGCAGGTGGTACATGACCAGATGTAATGGGGCCATTAAAGATGGTAGTGATAAATGTGCCAAGGAAAGATAAGAGGAATCCTGAGTTTGTAGTGTAGGAGCTGGGGTAGAAGCCAAGATCTGGAAGATGTTTTTCCCCTCATAAAAATGCAGCGATGACTTCAGCAGTCAGGGACGATGGAGCAAGAGAAGCCTGTAGGTTTAGTAGTAAAGAAACGATTGTGATGCTTGTGACAATATTGTGTGGAAGTTTGTGCAGCCTTTCCTTGGCTGAAATTCAGTTCAAATAAATATTTAGACAGGACAGCATAGTTATTCACAAGATCTGTTTTGAGTTGTGATTTCTTCTACTTTCTCTCTGCTGTTCCTAATTCTCTTTCATTGCTGCACAGCACATCTGATACGCAAGGAGCAGGGCAAAAAAAAATAAAAAAATCTTCCTGGGTCTAGAAGATAGAGGGCAGAGGAGGTCAGTGGATGAGTAAAGTGAGGAGAGGAAAGTGTTTGTGGCTAATCCAATGGAAAGGAGCAAAAGAAGTCAAGGTCTAGAAGGTATGATAGAGTGCAGGAAGCCACAAAGGACGGAGCGATAGACTCGAGGTTTCAGCAAGTGGGAGAGAAATATTGATTTTTTTTTCTTTTTTTTCTGTAGCCAGGATATAAAGAGTGATGATGAAGGATACCAAGTAATGGTCAGAGATACAGAGCAGGGTAGCACTGATGTCCATAGTTAGAGAGGGATAACTGAAGACAATTCCCAGGGAATACCTACTCTTTTGTGTGAGAGAGGAATTGTTGAATACCAGAGAGAAGAAATGCAGACAAGAGGACTAGAGCTTGTCAGAGGGGGTTCACGTCCACAAAGGCAATGAGATTGCTCCTGACTTACATTGTTACTGTATATATTGCAAGATATAATATACACTATATCATAGGATAAAAAAGTAGATTTTTTTTTAAAGCAAACTCCACCCACAATCGTAACTATTGAACAAATCTGAAACTGCTGAGGCTTTGGAGTTCTGCGGTCTGAATTTTAGTATTAAAGGGGACCTATTATTCAGCATTACCTTTTTAGTCATTTTTAGACATTCATTTGAGTCCCCAGGGTGTGCCAAATAGATTAATTTGGTTATAGTTCATGTTTTTTTTTCCAGGTCTATCTTAAATCATAACTGAAGTCTATATAAATAAATTACTGTAGGTCTTGGTTGTTAGAAATTTTCCTGCTGTGCCCAATGACTGTGAAGTTTGTCACCTAGAAAGTGAGTACAGTGAAGTAATTAGGGCCAAATTTTCACAACCATTGTTTCATAAAAATACGTAAATTTCAGCAGAAACTCATATGAAGCTTCTGTAGTCCCATTGAGATGTTCCTGTAACTATGTAACATGGTTACAACCCTGTAACATGGCTTTCCAGATTTAGACGTATGGTTGATCGGAACTAGTATGGCTGTAATACACAATCTTAAAATTGTACTAAATACACAAAAAATTTGGAAGATTTGTTTTAGCTCAGTGAAGCTTTATATGAGTCTCAGCTGAATTTTGGAATGCATTTTTGGGTTGTGGAATTTGGCCCTGATTACTCACATTCTATATTCTGTTGAATCTTCTAGGGTTTGGAGGCAGAGCAGAAAAAACCTATAACAACCAGTTTTTATGGTAAATTACATAAGGTATATGCACCACAATTATGATCTAAGTCAGAATTGAAAAAACTGAACTACCCCTTTACTCAACTCTTCTGTAAACCATGCTGAAAACCCTCTCCAGCACCAGTATAACAAGTGTGTGCCTTTCAGCCTTCCAGATTATGGGAAAGGTATTTGTTTAATATCACAAATCCAATCCACTGAAGCACTGTTTACAGATAATTCCACTCAGGAACAGCACTGTGCTCGTTAATCGCCCAGCTGATGCATGGATTTAAACCTGGGTTGAAAGATTTGCCTTTGAGATTATGTCTCTAATATGGGGTTTTTTGGCTGAAGCAAGATGCCGGTGGGTTACGCGTGTACACACATCACGCACCTTTAGAGATTCAGACATGGATCAGGCCAGATTTGATCAGGATAAATGAGAAAGTGAGTTTTGTGGATGTTTGGATGAACAGTTGGAGGCTTGAGTGTGCTTTATACGACAGAGAAAGATTATACAGAATCAAAATACAGTAAAGATTATTCAATATAGAAAGATATGTTATCATACCTTAAGGCATGTACCCTTCCTGAGTGTATAAATCACACAAACCCATTATGAAATTTCATTTGTAGATGTGTGTAATGAAACAGTTTAAAAATTTGTGGAGGTTGTCATCAAAATACGATGTTCTATCAGGCTGCAAGGACAAACCCTATGGACTCAGAGACGAAAAATGAGAGCAGAGAACACTGTTTCTGTGTTCCAGTTAAATCTGAATTTAATTGATTTGCTGGTTTTGCTCCATATTCTAATATACGCCAGCAGATAATGCATTTTAATTGCCTGGCTCACGGGCTCTAGATATGA
Source organism: Clarias pachynema (assembly GCA_030014365.1). NCBI lineage: Eukaryota > Metazoa > Chordata > Actinopteri > Siluriformes > Clariidae > Clarias > Clarias pachynema. Next base: position 32,476,619 of record JAQMYL010000036.1, read on the forward strand.
CGTGGTATTATGGTTTTATGAACTCGAAAAACCAACAAAGAGTTCTTTCTTCTTTCCCCAGTTCATCCCACGCCATTAAGAGGTCTGAAACATCTCTGAAGATATTTGGCTCCTAATTGGAAATAATTAACGTTTGCCATCTTGGAGGCTTCAAAGTTATATTGTTCCTTTATGCATTGGAGTAATTAATTTTTAATTTAACACTTGAATGCAAATTCCGCAAATATTATTCATCATTTTGCTGGGCCAAATACTTAAATATTTATGGCCATGCTCAGCAAAGGGTACAGACACGCTGCATGGAAGAACAATTTTGATATTTGATCGTTATTGTTTTTTTTTTGGTTGTTTTTTTTCTTCAGTGTTGACATTGTTGAAGATTCGAAATACAGCAAACTACTATACTTAGGAGTTTAAAGTGTATTTACAGTATAGTGGGGCAAATCATTCTGCAAAAATACCCCAATTACAAGGGAAAAAGTAAATCATTGTTAAAAAAAGAATACTTTAAAACCTGATCATTTGGGGGTTTAATAGTCAAAGCAGTAAGAATGAAGAAACAATCTAAACACTGAGATTTGACAGTGATTGCGCACTGAAGTCACACAAAGTCAGCATTTACTGTAACTCATGTAAAACTATCACCTTCTGATTGTTCAACACTGAAGAGTTCAACACCATAAGGAAGGAAGGATTTTCTTTTAAGTGTGGAACATGTTCTTCCTGTGAAATATGAATGTAAGTGTGCAAATATTTAAATCATAACTTAAAAACAAAACTGTTGATTTGCGTTTGTTTTTGATTGCTGGTTTACATTGACATCTTTTTTCACACTTATTTTCAAATTTTCACGCGACAAATATCTAAATTTAATTTACATGTTTTAGGTTTATGGTTACAATTTATAATTTATATAATACATTTATGGATTCTTAAATTTGGATTTTTTTTGTATTTAATTTTTTTTATGTTAAACTGACATCTGATTTAATGCCATATATTTCATTCAGATATATATTCATATAATTCATCCATGTATACACAGAGTTTTATATTATTTATAGGTCCAACAAATCACATTGAACTAATAAGTGCACTCTTGGGACTACACATTGAGTTATTGTCTTTCCTGCCTAAAGGAAATAGTAGTTGGTCATTATTAAATCTTGCTTTCATTTTTTTTTTTTTTAATGAAAAGAATGTGATTATAACTAATAACAAATTTATTGCACTATGATATTTTGGATTCTTAAACCTGAACCTTAAACCTTGAATTATCAGAGATGTATGTGGTGAAAGCTCAGTTTCAGATTCAAAAAAGTATAATTGTTTACACGTTTTCTTGTGAAACTTCTTGTTTGCTCACCATTTTGAAAGGAGTCTCCAGTGTCAACGCTTTATAACAACCAAGTAAAGCTATGATTTGGATTTCCACCACAAGAAAAAAATTTTTTTTTAATAAAATGCTTACGCGCTTTGTTTTAAAGCAAAAATAATCAACTCCATCCGTAACATTGCTTTGTTTCACAGCACACCATAATGTTGTTGATTGGTGATAGTCTAATGTGTTTTACTCTTGCGTAATATATTTTGTGAATGTTCTTAATGCTCAATCACATGCATATACATGAATATTTCCATGTTACATTAATACAGCTGCTACTTGAGTTAAATAAATTGTGGCTTTAATGTTAATTTTATTCATTAATTTCACTTTTTGTTAAATATGAATGTGCTTGCCTAATGGGGTTAAGGGGAAACATCGCTCACTATATAACCTGGTATGAATCTCAAATTAATGTCACACAAATATAAGGAGAGAGAATTGAAAAGAAAAGAAAAGAAAAGACCAAAATCCAACATAACACACACAGAACAATAAAATATGTTTTAAAGAAGTGTTGTGCATGTGCACTTACAGAATAAAATAAATAATCTTCAATAATCTTCTACTTATTTAATGTAATAATGTTTTTTATTATAATTTTTTTTTTTACTGAAATGAGGGTCATTATTCTTAATTAGCAACATGATTGGGTAATTAATTAGGTCCTTAACCTCCTCCTGAGAGTTAATATACACTGCCTTAAAAAAAAAAAAAAACCGTAGTTTACTAAATCAAAATTTGAGATACATTCAACACAACTAGATTAATTAAATAAATAAACAAACAAACAAATACATAAGGACAATTACTATTATTACATTTACTATTGTTCAATTTGTATGTTAAATATGTTACTGTACATTTTGCATCAAATGCATTAAAATTAAAATAAACATTGAAAAATACATTATAAATAATCATTATGTTATAGATTCAGTAGACAGAAATTTTACTTTAAATAAAATAATAAAGCAAAAGCAAACGGCTCAATAAAAAAAAAACATACATCATCATAAAAAATGCAAAGTAATAGAAAACGAACAAACAGAACAAACAGAAACAATAAACAACAAAATCTGTAAAAAAAAAAATAAAAATAAAAACAATTAAGACAGGCAGACAGACAGGAAAATAAAGGTTGATACACACAGTGACTGAGAAACATAGCGAGACAGACATGAGGACACAGATATGAAACTGACTGACAGGCAGACAGACAGTTAAAGATGAAAAAAAAACAGACCTAGGGATAGATAAAAAAAAATTGTGACAGAATGATAGATTAAGCGGAAATTGACAGAGACAGACAGACAGTGATAGAGAGACAGATGCATAAAAAACTAGCTGTTTAAGCAACAGACAAATTAGGCAGCAGAGTTAGGAGGCGACAATAGAGAGAGACAGAAGGAGAGGCAGATGGAAGGACAGAGAAAGACAAACTGATGGAAGGGGACAAAGAGATAGATGAATACAGATAGGCAGACAAAAAATTAAAGACTGAGGGAGAGCAAAGGGACAGAGCAAGACAAGATGTTTGAAAGATGAAGAAAGAGGGGCAGAGTAAAAGAGGGGACAATGAGAGACAAGCAGATAAGTAAGGACAGAGAGACAGACTAACAGAGGAGACACAGAGAGAGACTAACAGATGAGGGCAGAAGGACAGACAGACAGTGTGGTAGAGTGGGTTGAAAAGAAATAGACAGGAATAGAGAAAGACTGATAGAAGAGGACATAGAGAGACAGCCTGAGAGAGAGAGACAGACAGAGAGAGAGAGACAGAGTGAGATTGTCCGCATGTTTCTCAGGCTGCTTAAACTCGTTGGCACGCTCTCGTCCCCGGGGGCGGCTCAGAATCCCAGCAACACAAATTTTAGCACGACAGGTGTTAATATGTCCAAAAAACAACCTCTCACTTTCACACACATACACACGCACACACACACACACACATACACACACAAATACATACACGGGGCATGTGAAGATGAAAGCATGGACACAATTTCACACAGTACCCTACACACACACACACACACACTGGTGCGAGTCCGAGGTGCCACCTGTCCATGTGGAGGCCCAGGTGGAGGACGGCTCGAGTTTCTCGGACAGAAACATGCAGTGAGCCGGCGCGATGGGAACGGCAGCTGCTTCCAGATCTCTCGAACATGAAATCATCTCTGGATCTGGGGACGGGCAGAAGGGCCGGACATGCAAGAGTGAAACACACTCATTTCTGTCTCCTCTCGGACACGGCATGTGGGAAACGCTCTGTGTGTGTGTGTGTGTGTGTGTGTGTGTGTGTGTGTGTGTGTGTGTGGGTGATGAATTGTATAAAAACGACACTAATGAAAGGACATTATTACAGGACAACAGACTCCCCCTTGAGGACGAGAAAAGATATGTTTACCTAATTTGCATGTTATGGTTCATATTTGACTTCAGGCAGACAGACAGACAGAGACAGAATGACAAATGAAGAGACATAGGGATAGACAAACAGAATTAAAGCATGCAAGTGTAGAGTCAGAGACGGAGAGAGAGGAAGGCAGACAGACAGATCGAAATAGCTATGAAGGAACAGACGGTTAGAGACAGCAAAAGACGAGAAGATATAGACAGTGAGACAGAGACACAGAAATAAACCCTGAGTCAACACATCCAGTTCGGAAGACAGACAGATGGACATGAACATGAAGGCGGATTGAAAAAAATCTAAGCTGAGTTCAACTAGTGAGAGACAAAAAGAGACAGACAGAAATATATACAGAAGCAGACACAGATGACTGGACAGACAGATCGAAAGAGACAGATTGAGACAGACAGGCAAAAAAAGAGAGAAATACAGAGACAAATTCTGTGTTTTGGACAGCAGCTCTTCTACAAATATGACGAATCGTAAATTTCTGTTATGACTTCATAACAGCTCGTAGATTCAGCGGCCAGATGTTCACTTTGAAGGCCTGACCTCTAGGAATAACTAACACACACACACACACACACACACACACACACACCGCAACACAACACACTAAACCTGTGGTTTGTCTCTCAGCTGTAACTGCAGTTACAGAAAATGAATCAGGTCCTTCTGACCAATCGGAACAGCACTGTGGTATAAAACCCATATATCTTTCCGCATCTTTTCTCCTTCTCAGTACTTTAAAACACACAGATTTTCTTGGACGGCCGTCAATAAAACCATCTCCGTTTGTGTGAAACATCACTGGCGTCCGCTGCCGCTCACATTCATTTCCCATAAAGTGCTTTTTTTTTTCCCCCCTTTTCAGTGCGACTCAAAAACACAACAGTCTAAGGGAGGAGGGACGATTAACGCATAAAAGGCGAGCGAGGCTCGACATGCTGATAATGCAGGCACATACATTCACACACTCACAAACTCACACACACACACACACCAGCTCTGTGGCTTCCCTTCCCTCAAAGCCGGCAGCATGCAGAAAGACAGAGAGAGAGAGAGAGCGAGAGAGAGAGAGAGACTGGATATCTGATTGACTGTGATTTATTTCGGAGGGGAATTTCGCTTTGATGGAGCTGATTATGGCTGTGAGAAAAGCGAGCACTGATAAGAGCCATCACACACTAAGTGATTTTACTTAAGGAACTTTGGCGGGATTGAAAAGAAAAAAAAGTTGAAATAAATAGAGAACTAAATGTACTCAGAACTGTACTGAAATTTCTCACTGGTGTTTTCCAGAAGTTAGGTTTATAGGAACCTTCCGTAACCTTTTTTTTTTAAAGTGCCTAGCAAAAAGTCTGGCAAAATGTTTCAGCTACAGTCCAACAACCAACCACTGATCATCATTAGTTTAAATGACTAATCAGTGATCTTGATGTTCTTGATGACAAATCACTAATCAACATTGTTTCTAAAGGCCAAGCACTTTTGTTCCCAACAAACAATCATTAATCACAATTGTTCCAAGTGAACAATCACAAAACACTTCAGTTCCCACTAATCACCACTGTTCCCAAACACCAAGCATTGGCGACTACTGTTTCTAAAAACCAATCACTGATCACCATTATCTTAACAGCCAATCACTAATCATCATTGTTCCTATAATCCCATCACTAGTCAATATTATTACCAAGGACCAATCACTGATCTCCATTTTTCCCAGTGACCAATCATTGATCGCTACAGATCATGACAACAAATCGTTACACACCGATGTTCCAGAAGGTCAAGCATCCCAACAACCAATCACTGATCTACCTTATTGAAATTGACCAATCACTGAGCTACATGGTTAGCTCCGACTGATCACTGATCTCCATCGCTTTTATTGACCAATCAGTGAATGCCATTGCTACCACTGACCAATCACTGTTCTGCATAGTTTCCATTGACCAGTCACTGATCACTGTTATTTGTGACAACAAAACACTAATCACTATTGTTTCCAATGATGTTACTGATCAGCATTGTTCCAACCGATCACTAATTACCAATAATGCCAACAACAAATCACTGATCACTATTGTTCTCGATGTGCAATTACTGATCAGCATTATTTCTAACAACAAATTAATCCTGGGGACCAATCACCATTGTCTCAGAACGACAAATCACTAAATACTACCATTGTTGTTGTTGGTCTTTTGGCTGCTCCCAGCAAGGGGTCGCCACAGCGGACACTTGGTCCGCACAACAACTTGGCACAGGTTTTTATGCCGGATGCCCTTCCTGACGCAACCCTCCCATTTTTTATCTGGGCTTGGGACCGGCACTGCATCCAGTGGCTGGGGGGTTTGGACACTGGCTGGGAATCGAACCCGGGCCTTCCGCATGGCAGGCGAAACACCTACCACTGAGCCACCAGTGCCCCACTAAATACTACCATTACTGATCACTAATGTTTCCAAAGACCAAATCGTATTTGCTTCCAATTATAAATCAACAACTATTGTTCCCATTGGCCAGTCAATGATCACCAATGTTTGTGACAGCAAATCACTGGTCACCAATGTTTCCAATAAAACAGCAATGACTAGGTTCCCCCAGAAACCAATCACTGTTCATCACTGTTCCAAATCACCAATCATTACTGTTTCCCAAATCTTTCTTCTTCATGTAATACATTTGATATTCAAATTATTATTATTATTATTATTATTATAAGTCAGTCTCTAACATCTCAGATTTGAGCACACAGTAATAACTTTAATTACTTCCCCTGAAAAGGGCTGGCAACACTGATCGCAAACCATCTCTCTTTGCAGGCTTATGAACACAAGATACATAAAGCGGGATGCGTGTGCGTGTATGTGTGTGTGTGTGTGTGTGTGTGTGTGTAGGGCCGGCTGCATTATTACTCTTTAATGCTACTGTCCCATATGTCTGCGCACAAATCGACTGAGCACAGATCACATTCCAGACCGAGTCTCGCACAGCCAAAAAGCACAGAGAGTCACGAATCTCACACACAAGCCCAGATACACTGTCAACACTGCAATCTGTGCTGCACTGGGCTCTATACACGCAGCGGGGCCTTAATGCACATCTCATTCACATATACCCACACATTTAGCCACCAATCATTTAATAGATAGTGCAAAAGTTTGTACACCCCTGTGATTTATTTATTTATTTATTTATTTACTTATTTGTAAAATAAAAACTATATTATCTTTCTTCTATTTTAGCAAACTGAAATCAAGGGTAGTGCACTTGATTGTAAACAGACAGACAGACAGATAAATTGGAAAACAGAGGATTTTTCCCACCATGGTGCAACCTTGGGATGCAAACCTTTGCACTCTAGTGTAGAAAGACAGACGTACTGTATGGGACAGACAGACATGCAGACAAATTAATTAATCTATTAATTTTTTTTATTTTTATTAATAACGCTCCAAACCGAATGAAACTAGAAAATATAGGCTGCATAGTTTTGCTTAGATAGATAGATAGATAGATAGATAGATAGATAGATAGATAGATAGATAGATAGATAGATAGATAGAGTTACTTTCTTTTTCCAACATAGAGAAATCACAAGGGGGTGTAAACTTTTACAGACACACATGCAGACAGCCAAACAGCCAGATAGATAGATGGATGGATAGATAGATAGATAGATAGATAGATAGATAGATAGATAGATAGATAGATAGATACTGTAGAATTGAGATTTGTATGTGTATACACAATAAATTGTGCACACTCTGTGCACGTGTTTCTCGATGCATGTGCTTGTGTAGATTTGGGTCCTGGGTGTGTGCAGGTGTCGATAAATGTATGTGTATTTAAATGTGCGGGGGTTTAATTTAAACAAAAAAGAACAGTGCATAGAAATCAATTAACTATTGGCCACTTTTCTGCCAATCAACCTAGTGTGAGAATATGTTAGTAACCTATAAGACTATTAATCCAGAATTAGAAAGAAAGGGAAAAAAACTGAAAAGAAAAGAAAGACTTAAAAAAAACTCCACGTTAAGGGTTAATTGAGGTACATGTCGATTTTGGCAGGCGTCTCAAAGCCATATTTTGGGATTCTTTTGCACTTGTCGGAGGCCGTCTCTGTGTGGAACGCGCCAGGCGAGAGCCATATGCCGGGGTCAGCGTCGCCTGCACTGAAGCTACACTGCAGTCGCCCGCGCTCCCAGTCGCTCTGAAGCACGCGGCTCGCCGCGCCTGTAATGAATGCAGGACCAACAGGCGCTCCACCAGTTCTCATCTGTGCCAAACACCCAGCAATTACGCTCTAAAACCGCACAGCACGCATTCATTTAGGGAGAGAAAGACTAGGCGGCGGCTTGTGCCATATTAAGGTGATTGCTTTAACGCTCACACAAAAGGGAACTGGAGACTTGGATATTATCTTCTGCGACATATTCAAATGCAGCAGATCAACTGTTTCGGAAAGATCATTAGGCCCCAAACTTATTAAGATTACACTCACAATGGCGATGTTCCCTGCGTGTGAGGATGAGCCGCGAATAACGATCGCCTTTCCCTTTAACTGGTATTTACATTTGAAGTATGATTGTGGGTTTGAAATTGAGTCAGATGTCCAGTTCCCAAGAAAGGAGGATATCGGGGTTGAATGTGAAAATGTAGACGGTGGAAAACTCTGAGAGAGAGAGAGAGAGAGAGATAGAGAGAGAGAGAGAGAGAGAGAGGTTGTAGTAGTAATAGTAACAGATAGGGTAAGTGGGCGGAATGAGAGAACGAAAGGGTTGAGGTGTCATAGATTTGGAGAGGGAAAAAGTGAGAACAAGGGAGTGTGTGTGTGTGTGTGTATGTGTGTGTGTGAGAGAGAGAGAGAGAGAGAGAGAGAGAGAGGCAGTAATGGAGAAGTGTGTAAGAGTGAACTTGGGCTGTTCTAACTGTAGGGTGCAGCAGTAGGCTGTGTAAGACATCACTCTGGTGAAATAACTGAAGCGTCCTCTCTGCCGGATTCTCCCGTCACGTCTCGGAAAAACTGCCCCAAAAATGACCATTTGTGACTTAGTCGTGTTTAATATGCACTAAAATACACTAAGGAAATTGTGCATTAGTATTGTTTGATGAATATGTTGTTTTTGGGGGGGTGGGTTATATAAAAATAAATGATTTGAATCTAACAAGGGTTTAAAATGAACTGATATTTATAGAAGTGTTAATATGAAAACAAACAAATTGCCCGTGCCTTAGGACATTTATAAACAATTGTTAAATATTGTTTAAAAAGGACATTTCTGTCAAAATTCTTTGATGCATTTTTGATCATAATTACATCTAGTTTTTAATCCAAAATCTAGTTTCAATACGAATCATAACCATGAAAATAAAATAGAAAATATATATATATAATAAAAATGATTAGTGAATGACAGGACAGAGATCACATCACTGCGAATTTTAAGAGTAATCATTTTTGGTGATTTTATTTTGCATGTGTGTGTGTCCTGGATGTACAATAATATTTATGTAAATAAACAAAGAAATATATATTTGTTTTATTTTCATCTTAACAAATATTATTCAAAAGATTAAAAACATTACATTAGCATCATCTAAATGCTTCATAAAATCCAAGACATCTGTTTAATCATTTAAATAACAGCACCAATTTAGCATAACATAACATCACATATCATAACATCTATGTTCTTATTTAATGCTTTCACACGGGCCACCTGTGTATTTGTTATTCTACGTTCTCTCTTTTTTCCCCCTAAAACATGTTGGCCTCTTGCCATTACGAAATGTTTTCTCCTCTGATCCGATCTCTCCCAGATGTAGCCTATTAGCCTGCTGTCATTCGCGATCAGCGGACGAGCGCGCGGCGATTAGCCCCTCCCAGAGGCGCGCTTATTGAACCTGGCGTTAACAGCACAACTCCGGCTTTCTTTCGCTTTCTGAATGGAAAGGAGTGCCGATCTCGAGCGTCTCGAGGGACGGATGTACGAAGTGAACACAGTAGCTCGAGTCCGTACAGCCCCTAATCCACCCCCCACCCCACACACACCCACACACACGCACACATACATACACACCCCCACCGCCCCAGCCTCATCTCATGAACAA
>JAQMYL010000036.1:32509601-32519601 GCA_030014365.1 Clarias pachynema
TGTTGTAGAATGTAGAAAATAAATCACTAAACAAAAACAAAGAAATTTGCAAGTGACCCCAAACTTTTGAACGGTATATCAAAGGTGCACTAGTGTCTTGCTTTCTGTGATTGTTTAGTAATTTTTATCATTCTGTCTGGCAAATCAGGTGCAAAATGATATCCTGAATATTAGTAAGTATGGAACCTATTAAAAAAATGCAGTGACTAAGAACTGCCAAAAGCTAATTGCAAAGAGCTTGTGTTGTTGTAGAAAGTGTGTTCAGCCAAAAGGAGCTTCTGCCACCTGGGTCACTGAAGCACGACTCCTTCCAAACTCAACTGGCAAAGAACCCACTCTTCTGCGGGTGATAAGGCATCTCAACGTTTCAAACAATTCCATCCGTGATTTTCGGGTGAAGTCACTCCAGCGCACAACTGTTTTTCATTGTTTGTCATAGCTGCTGTTTGTTCCGCAAAGGTCTCGGCTGAACAAAGACGGCAACTAAGCAAAACGGGACATATTAGTATATGCCGATGAACATTCCATAACCCTCATGGCTTTGTCAAACAAACACATGCAAATATACACACGTGCACAAGTGCATACACTCATGCAGGCAAACATCCAACCTTGTCCTGTGATAAATTTGCTCAACATGAGAGCGGTTTGAAATGTTTTATGGATGACAAACAAGGATGTTTGAAAAGCATCAAAGAGGATCTCTTTGTTTTTATGTATGACCTTTTTGGCACTCACAGTAATATTACTGAGAAAATAAATAAATAAATAATTAATTAATTACTTAAATGAATAAAAAACAAGGATATCAGACATCACAGATGTTGAAATTTACTAGCATGTTTAGATAAAGTTTATTTACAATTATAATTACAACAAAGTGCTGTGAAGTTCTTGAATTTGATTGACCGGAAAACTCTTGATTAATTTCCCTATATATAAATTATATAAATATATAAAATATATACACTGATCAGCCATAACATTACAACACAATACATCAAGTTTTGTGTTTTATTATTATGTAGGTTCCCATTGTACTACCTGGGCAGCTGGTACCCTCTCTGGTCGTGGCTCTGCAGGGCCTTTTGGAGTGTGCTATGGAGTCTGGCACCATGATAGTGGGGCCTCCATTGCTTGGAATTGTTTGTCTAGCTCAACCTTCGGCTGCTTGCTGGCCCCTGTGAGCAGTGGGCTCTAGTGCACTGGGTGTTCTGGTGCCTTTCTATCGCAGCCAGCATTGACTTTTTTTCAGTAATTTATGATGCATTGCCTTTTTTTCAGAGCCCGTCCTGTCTCTGTGGGCATGGGTGAGCCTTGGGTGCTCATGATCTTTTCACCAGTTTACTGGTATATAATTGTTAAACACTGTAAATGTGTTAATGTTATGGATCGATGTTTATATACAAAATGCACAGTATGATGGAAAAAAATGTAATTGTTGATAAATTGCTGATGTGTAAGAGTAATAAGTAAATTAACAGCTAATTAACAGACAGATAGACACACATTTTTAGCACAACAGCCGCTGTTCAGTTGCGCATTTTTTCTCAAATACATTTTTTGAGCCACTCGTCAAGGCTAATCAGCGGCAGTTAATATAAACAACAATAGCTGAAATGAAATTGCCTCCAGCCTCATGCTGTCTGTCACAGTTCCCGGATGTCACCATGCCTCAACGCCGCAATCAGAATGTGTTAGAGTGGCACATTAAAAAAGATTAAATAAGATTGGAATGCCACAACCATCAGATAGGCAGAGCTTGATTTTGTATAAAACTAATAGATAATGTTTGCGTGCCTACAGGAGAATGATGGTTTGTGCTATTTGACCTGTGTGAGAGTTCACTAAAGGCATGATGTGATCTGATTTGAATGGAGTTTTCCTTGTTCTCACCTTTTCCATCTGCGTTTACTCCAGCTTCATTAGAATCCTCCTATCTATAAAAAAAAAAAAAAAAACAAGCTTGGTTTTGGTAGGATTGCTGTATATGTGTGGGAGGGAGAGAAAGAGTGAGAGAGAGAGAGAGAGAGAGAGAGAGAGAGAGTTTTTCAAAACAATACACATTATAAATCTGAGAATTGATGACCTGCTCACAGTATGTGACTTTACTCATTTGTTGTTTGGTGCACAATACAAACTATTACTACTACAAACTACACAACTGTCTATCATGTCAAGAAAAATCTTGTGGAATTCTTTATATTATTTTATTTTGCATTGTTTATGTCATTGTCATGAAACTATTTTGAACCTAATTTCAAACACACACACCCACACACACACACACACACACACACACAAAGTGTTGTAACCTGGATTCAGGGATCAACAGATCAATTTGATTTCCTGTCAAAAATACAGCACTGTGCAAAATAAATACGAAGAAAAAAAAATCTACATATTAAATGGAATTAAATGATGTAAATTAAATTAAATACATTGAACAAATGTTTTACTATGACAGGCTGCAAAGTGCCTAAAGAAACAATTAAGAAAAATTGATTGTTTATGTAACAACCTCAGCAGCAACCTCATTTCCCCTCTCGTCCGTTCCAAACACTCAGTATTCAGCATCACCAGTACACTAATCACCGGCCTGATCATCTGACATCACCTGCACCTGTTTCTCACTGGTTCATGATTTAAGTTGAATACTTTTTTTTTATGCATGAATGATTCATAGGTCACTGAGTGGCTTAACAAACAATAGACCATTCCTCTGAAATTGCACAGGTACAGGTACAGGGACTGAAAATGGGAGGCAAAAATTGCCAAAAATAAGAGGCGAACATTTTTTCAGGAAGGACTATTTCTCAAGACTACATAAAAGAATATAAGAAAGTCTGGCTCTTTGGAAGCAAAATCTGAAGAAATAAAGGCTGGCACGAGGCTTTTGCAGAGTACTGTATATCCTTTGGTTCTTAGCATTGTTGTTGCTAATACTTGGAGTGTGTAGAGGACTTTAAGGTTTATTGCCAGGAAAATCAAACATTCTTGAAAATATCAGAGACTTAGTTTCCAAACTGACAAACACCCACTTTTAGTGTGTAACTTTAAAATTTTTAATTTAAAGCAAAATTCTAAAAAATCACCTAGTTCATATTGGGGTGATATTTGTTTTCATTTTCACATATCTTCTTTCGATTTTAGCGTTTTCCAGAAAAATAAATGAAAAAAAATATGTAATTGTAACAAGTGTGAAGAATCCAACATAGTTGGCATCGGAAAAGAAGATTAATCCGATTTCCATTTCGGCGCTTTTTCATCGCTTTCTTCACAGTTGGACTTGTTCACCACTGAATATGAACATCATGTCTGTGTTTGTCTTTCAGGCCGTTTTCTAAAAACTGATGAAGGAGTTCATTATGGCATTATTTCTGTTTTCAGACCCCAGACAGAGTCTGAGACACAGACTTCAGCATGTATAAATATAACCAGAAGCTGCGTGACAATGCGGCTTTATGAATGATGTTATTTACCGCGTACTATAACTGTGGAAAAGAGGCATGTCGTCTGTTCCCTGTTCCAAGTAAAAAAAAATAAAAAAAACCTGGTGACACACACAAGACTTGTCTGTGAATCATGTGAGCAGGGAGGTGGGATTCTTGATAGCCCCCCGTCTCAAACGCAGAGACAGGCAGACAAAAGGAGCAGTGTGTGTTGCCCTGCTAGCTCCAGGCCATGGCAGAAAGGCCGAGTGCTGCGCGCCTCAGACCTGGCCGCCCTGTGCTATTGTGTACGCCGGAGCACCCGCTGGGCGATGGAGCGCTCAAAGCCTGACGAGACCTACACGCCTGCAGCTGCTGCCCACCTGTGGAGCAAGTCAAATTAGGGAAGGATTCCTGCTGATGGGGCCTTTGGTGTGTGGGGGTTGCAAAACAAGTACATGTGTGTGCGTGTGAGAATGTTGGAAAGGAAGACTGGATGGGCTTTGTGTTTACAGTACTTTTGTTCACGTTAAATCCTTCCAGCCAAGCTGTACCAATGTCACTCACGCCTGGGGCTGGGTAACAAAAAGTGGTCCACTGAACAAAACGTTCAGGTATTTCCAATTACTGGATGAGCACCTGAAAAGTCTTTAAAAAAACTCTTTCCAATTTGAAGTAGTATTCATAAAGACATGTCAATTGTTTTCAACAATGCTTGAAAACTTTTTACACCACCCAGCCATAATCAGGACAGCTGGCAATTATGATGCTTTTGAACTGAAGATTTTTGAGCTGATCTGCAGTATACATACAGTACATCTATTTTTTGCATTTGATCTTAAGTGCCTTATTTTTATTTTGCAATGAAATGACCCTGGGTGTTCATATCAAACTGGGACTTTTGATGAAATTGATCATGAATGAAGGCATACAATTGAACGATATATTGGTATTTATAAAAGTCAATACAGTGACAAAACTCTTGGCCACAATAAAACATTTAAATGGTGCAAATGTTATGTCTGTGAATGGTGATCCGGGCCGAGGTGACTTGAAACCCATTGAAGTCGTTCCTGTGAACATTCAGCGAACGCCTGAATCCTTGAAAATCGATGGATAACTTGTTTCCAACTTGCAGAAGAGACGGATCTGTCTATGGGAACTACCACCTCCACTTGCACATTACTGGAATTCGTCTGGGAGTTATCGCCACATCCCATGTACAGGATACACCTCGCTCCAAGCCATTTTTATGTGTAGCAGAGGATATATAGAAAAATAAAGGGATTCTCTTATAAAGGGGTTCTGTTATTGTTATATCAAAAGTCCCAGTTTGACTTCTTTCATTGGCCTCATCAATTATCATGTTGGTTAACAGTTTTATACTGTACATGCCGTTCAACTACTGTAACTTCTAATAGTGCTTCAGGTTGGATTCAGCCCTGATCTCATAGATAAAGAAAGAGATGCAGTGATGCTTTAGTGCTTTAGTAGTTCAGATCTTGTGCATCTTCAGCTTGGCTACGACAACAAGTTTCCAAAATCTCAACTTTCATGCTAAAACCACTGTCAACATCATCTCGTGGGTCTCTAGCCAGCTGAGCTGAGCTGAGCCAACATTTATATTATTTTTTTGTGGGAATTAAATTTTTATTAAATATGACTTTCTGGTAAATGGGTGGGGGGCTGGTAGAATTAGGGGACAAAAACAGAAGGTATTAAATTTGTAAGTGCTAAACCGACTCTTAACAATAGAACAATAAATATTCCATTTAAATATTGGGAATACCAACAAAAAAAATGGACACCGACCACCCCATTAGCACCAGAAGCTGGAATTACATGTCTCAAGTATTTCACAATAGAATCCATAATTGGGATGACTTTTAAATCATGCACATTTTATCAATTCTTATAGATTCCGCATGACATCCGTTTAAAAATGCTAGCATTGTTTTGAGCCACTTCAATCCGTCCCGCTAACGAACCACGCAGACATTCGTTAACATGCACAAACAATCACTGATGGAATTTTAGGCCAAAATATATCTCTATGTCATGAAAGAGCATTCCGAACTATCCGTCTTTTCCTGAAAAGGAGTTTAAAAAAAAAAAAAAAAACCCGGGCTTGCATCCATTTTCCCAAATCATCTAATTTGGCCTCATGAATGGCTGTAGCCTGAGGCTCCCTTTCAAGCTAACAAGGGATGCTCTTGTTAGCCACGCCATCTCCTCAACTACCAGATAGAAAACATATTAATCATAATTTGGACACGCACAAGAAAAAAATTCATTTCAGGGGTCACGGCTGAATAATGCGTTTTGCCGACACAGGCCGCTCCTTTGTACGCGATCGTTCCTTCCCAGGAACACTGGCTAGTCTTGTGACTATGGAGGTCAGGGAACGATGACATCATCGCCTTGACATGCATCTTGGCCCTGACAGTGGCACCTTGTGTTCTTAGGCTTCCCTTTTTTCTTTTTCCCCGTCTCACAGGACTGTGATTGTGCTGCTGGGTTCTGTGTTCTTTCAAAGAATACCTTTCTGTCTCTCTCTCTCTCTCTCTCTCTCTCTCTCTCGATCTGTCTCTCTCTCTCTCTCTCTCTCTCTCTCTGCCAGCTGCTGTGAGAGGCACGCAGAATGCCTCTTCACATAATGATGAATGGTGCTTGACCCACAAGCCTGTTCTTCCACTGAGATGCTCGGGGCTCAAGATTATTTCCGATATTTCCGCATGCTCTGGGGTCAGCTTGGCATTTAAACTCCATGTCCACTGCTCTTGCTGTTCACTGTCCTCAAATCAGTGCTCACGTTAAGGCAGATAAATGAAGATTAAATGCAGCCGTAACCTGCTGAGTGCAGGAGGAGTTTTTTTCTTTTCTTTTCTCTCTCTCTCTCTCTCTCTCTCTCTCTCTCTCTCTCGCTTTCTCTAAAATGTTTATTGAAATGGGGTCCCACCTTCAATTCTTGCTGGAGCATCAAGTATATGATTAATTGCACTGAGCAACAGTTATGGCAGGATTAACAATTAGCTGGACCTGTCAAGCACTCAGCTGAAGATGGCATGCTAATTGAATGGCTGGTTGGCTATTGTGTCCCAAAGCATGGTGGAAATCGAGAGAGAGAGAGAGAGAGAGAGAGAGAAAGAGACAGATCCAGCCTCTTTCATCTCACACCCAGGCCAGCTAGCACTAAATAAACCCAGGCTAATTTTCCCATAAATATTCATATCCGTCCAATATGAAGTTTTCAAAGTTACCGTCATGGTACATTTGACCTCGTCTCTGACTATAAGGTCTGACTTTTCACTTTTTCTCCCTCCTTCACTTCCTTATTATATTATATTTTCATGCTACTCAAATATGCAAAGTATCTTTTATGTCGACTTCTTCTTAGAGTGAATAGTTTTGAGGTTGGCAACTACTGATATTTTGAACTGTAAAGTCAGGAAGTACAAACATGGACAGATTCGGTGCATATTGAAATGACTGAGTTGACTTGATTTAAGGAATTAAATGCATAGACTTGAGTAACACCTCTAATGATATCTGTTTTTTCCTTTTATTCTTTTTTCTTAACCTGCATGTCCTATTTCTTGCATACCATTAAGCTATAACCTATCTCTATTATATGCATAATCTTTATGTAATTCTAATATCTATTTGCTGTATAATGAGTTTAAGTGAACACGGTTTGTGTTAGTACGCTGGCCTTACACCTCCAGGGTCGGGTCCTCCTTACACTACAGTACAGTACGGCAAGTACTCTGGGTTTCCTTACACATTCCAAAAATATCCAAATTAGCCTCATTGGCATTCCCAAATTGCCCGTAGTGTGTGAATGAATGTGTGGAAGTGTGTGCGCCCTGCTCTGGATTGCCACCCTGTTTCCTCTGACTACAGAGAATAAACAGTATATAGAATGAATGAAAGGGTTTTGGTGATTGTTTGCCGACCGTAGCCTCAGATTTCTTTTCTTGGTTGTCAGGAATGGAAACAGATGTAGTTTTCTACTGTTGTAGCGCATCTTCTTTAAGTTTGTATGTATACTTGCATGCTTTTCTGTTCACCACGGTTGTAAACAGTGGTTATTTGAGTTAGTGTAGCCTTCATGTCATGTAGAACCAGTACAGACATAGGGTTAGGGGTAACCCTAACCCTAACCCTATAGGTTTCTATCTACAGAACTGCTACTGTTGTTGTTGTTGTTGTTGTTGTTATGATTTTTTGCAAACTTTGAAGCAGCTCATCAGTTCCTAAAATATTTGAACAAGCCCATCTGTCAAGTCAAGTCAAGTAGGGTTTTATTGTCATTTCAACAATATACAGTTCAGTACACAATGAAATGAAACAGCATTGCTCCAGAACAGAAATGAACAAGAACTAACTAGTTAACTAAGACACCTAATTAGCTGACTAGCTGAGACAAAATAGATTATAAATTTGATAAATTTGCAAAAAAAACTAAGTACCTTACAAAAAGACAACATAAAATTACCATAAATTAACAACATACATTTTTAAAAGCACAAAAGCTACGTAACTAGCTAACTAAGACACCTTATTAACTGACTAACTGAGACAAAAACCAAATTAGCTGACTAGCCCATCTTGAACCAACACCCATGCCACAGTCAAGACTAGTAAGATTAGTGAGATTTTTCTGTCCTGTTCTGATCTTTGATATAAACATTACCTGAAGCTACAGTATGCACATTTTGTTTTTGTTAATTACATGACATGAACATACTGATGTTTCTATTAAAGTGGCCGGTCTGTTTATAGTGGATGCTGGGGGAAAATGTTCAGACTAAAGTCCTTCTGTCTGTGTATGCAAAGTGTATCTAATGCTAAGAAATATTAAATTGATTGCTGATCTTTGGTTGTCATTGCTACGTATGCTTTTTGTTCTCGTTTCTCAGCCTCAACTGAGCAGCAGTGCATTGTGGGTATCCTTCATGGGAACCTTCACATCTGCAGGGGCGACAGCTATCTCCCGCTCGTGAAAGCTCCAGCAGGAAGTGGTGACTCGGGCCGATGCGAGCGAGAGGAAAGGGCACGATTGTTCGTGAGCTCAGGAGGGGCTGCGCCGTGGTGTGTGGGACATATCAAAATATTTGACAGACTTCAGGATTATGAAAACGGCTCTGTGGCCCCTGGCTGCTCGGCTGCATTGTCTGAGCACTGGGAGCTGCGATCTGGCCCATTCGGAGCAACTCAGTGTGTGTTAATACCATGTAATGAAATTAAGGGGTTTTGGGCAGCGCTGCGTTTGGCCTCCCTGACTGTGCCTCTTTTTTTTTTTTTTCCAACAGCATGGGGATGGTGAAGAAAAGAAAAACATCGCTGCCACATTTTTAGTATTAATCAAATATATCATCAGGGACATTTCCTTCTGATCATAGCAGATTGTTCCAACAGTCAACATGTGTCATAAAGGCTGCTTTTGTTTCTGTCATCTGGGCCAAACGAAAGATTTCTATTGACACATTATGTCATGACAATCACAAAGTATTTAAACTGCAGTGTCCCGGTCGTGGTACATCAGACATGTGTTATAGCATGATATAATGTATTTATTATCACTACATTTTAATAGAAGTATGAGAACTATGCAAAATTATAGACTGGGGTTCATTAAGGGATCATTTAAATAAAAAATGCAAGAGATGCATTTTGTCACAAGCCCTTTATGACAGCTGACTCTAAGCATTTATAAAGGCTTGGTAATTGTTATAAGCGCTTTATGATGGCTGACATGATCTGCATATATACAGTACTGTGCAAATGTCTCCTCATTTCTTCATATTTTGCTTCCAAAGAAACAGATTTTCTTGAATTTTTATGTAGTCTTGAGGTTTTCCAGGCTTCCTAAAGGATTTTTTGGCTCTCATTTTTGCAACGTTTTTTACTCTCATTTTCTGAGCAGTTTCAGACAAATGTTTTTTCTGTTTGTATTTTTGTAAGTAACTTAAGATATGAACCAGTGAGAAACAGGTGCAAATGATGACAGATGGTCAGGCCGGTGATTAGTATATTGGTGATGCTGAAAGCTGAGTGGTTGGAACAGACGAGAGGGGAAACGAGGTCGCTGCTGAGGTTGTTACATAAACTTTTATTTATATTTACCATATTTAATATCCACATATAAGTGTTTTAAATCCTATTTAACTGTTTATCTATTAATTTATTAATGTCAGCTGGAATTATGTCAAGTGCCATAAATGTTTTACAACGAACGCTGTCTTTTTTGATTTGTCTTTTTTAATATTTGTGTACATTTATCGCAAGGAAGTTTATCAAAAATGCATGAACATTTACAGAGGTTCATTCAATGCTCTTTATAAAAAGTTAACTCTAAACATTTAAAAAGTCTTATTTCAACAGATGGCACCTTGTCATGAGGCTATTTTGCCATAAGATCAGCTGATAAAAGCATACGTAAATATGATTTTTATTAATTATTCTCATACTATCATGTCAGGTTTATGGCAGTTGCTGGCTTTTAGGGATAAACTTATTCCTGCCATTTCTAAAATGTTGTTTAAAAAGATTTCTATTGGCGTAAG
>JAQMYL010000036.1:32528995-32548133 GCA_030014365.1 Clarias pachynema
TTTTTTACCAGGTAAAAAGGTTTTCCCAGGCTGCCACACATTCTATTTCTCCCATCTTATTATATTAGTAATAAGTACTTTTTTGTATTTGTTTAGGAAATTCAGAGACCTTGGGTCGATTATACAATCCTGAACTATAGAGGCAATCTTTCTTTCTTTCTTTTTTTTTTTTTAACACACACAATTATTGCAAATGCAGGCAGTGTAAAACTCATACATTTAGACAAATGCTGATTAGTAAGTAAAGAAAATATGGCAATAAAATAATATTATTTTGGAACGCTGTGCAAAAAAAATCCGCAGCCTTTAATGAGGTCCAAATGTTGAGCGATATTAATAATTTGAATGACAGAAGGAAAACTAGACTCATCTAATCTGAGTTAATGGTGCTCTCCCTTCTGCACTGTGATTGGGATTTGACAGTTACACATTGCATTTAGCCAAAGAAAGTGTCCAAATGTCCAAATGTCTCTCTCTCTCTCTCTCTCTCTCTCTCTCTCGCTCTCTGTTGAGGGGGTGCTGAGAATATGCACATGCCAGAAAGGGTCTTGTTCAGCGCTCAAACTCGGCACAGATGCTCAGCTCAGTGCTTCTCTCCCCAGATCTCCTATGCTAAATCTCCTTCCTGTGACGTCTGTCCATCAAATTCATATGATCTCAGAAAACCCCAGGCTGGCTTACAGCATGCACACACATGCATACACTATAACTAGTTACTAGAAATGGACTCTGGAACTGCTCTTTCGCCATCTGTGTGCGCGCGTGTGTGTACGAGCAGCGGGCCGTGGACCATAGGGAAAAACGGCTGCCCCAGTTTTTTTGTCGTGTTGCTACGGTCCATGTGATGGGCAAGAAACCAGTGACACACACACATCTAAATTTGGCCTCATGTCTCTATGCCAATGACACACTAAATGTCCAAAACACACAGGCCAATCGGCCAGTAATGAGGAAGGACATATTAATTAGTGCCGCATACAGACCTTCGCTTAAAGTATATTCCTGTATATCCTCATGGTTATGTGTTTTCTCGTTTTGGCTCAAATAAAAAGGGAACAAAAGATTGGCACTCTTTCTTTTGTTAATGGTCAGCAATCATTTGAATAATGATGATATCAGAAATACAAATATAAAATAATCACTGGTCATTAGCGACTCTATTCAATGTTTATCTAGGGACGATTCAGCTCAAGCTCCTGCTATAGGCTCCCTGGTAATCTCTCATTAATCACAATAATCGCTGCGAGCCATTATGCTACATGTTGAGAGATAATAAGTTGAACGGCATTAGGAAATCTCCACTAATCAAATCTGAGTTAATGGTGCTTTCCCTACTGCACTGATTGGGATTTGACCAGAGATACACTTCTAGTGTGCGGTGCTGCTGAAGCCGCCACCACAGGCTCACAGCTCCCTGAGTAGATGCGTCTTATCAGCTTTTAGCCATTTCTGCGCGTTTTAGAAACACGTGAAGTCAATGTTGATCTACGGAGAGTTCCCGAATCTGACCGGACAGTATGCGTTGGAGTTCTGTTCACCTTCTCCGAGGTGATATAATAAACAATCCTACAACGGAGCTGCAATGGTGGTACAATGAGGGGAAAATAGTGGGACAGTTGAAACGAATGAATCCATTTATTGCTGCAAGTCTACTATGAGATTATAGCAGGATACTATTGGGTTACTGTATGTATGTGTGGTGGAAACCAAGGTGATGGGAAATGTACTTCTTACTAGCAACACAATAAAATTCCATTACGTTTACATCTAGTAAGCTAATGAAAAAGAAAGAAATACAAAAAAATATTAATGGTTTGAGTGTTTACTTTCATATGCGCCATTAATATCACAGATAAATTCAAGTGGGACCCTTAAAACAGGTGGTCATTTGTAAAGGTGGCAAAAAAAAAAGCCTATAGTATTGCAAAAAAAAGGGAAGGAATGTAAGAACACTTTCTTGAAAATATGAGGGGTGTTCAAGTCAAACTGGTACTTTTTATTGTGCAGAATGACAGAACACAGTTATCAGAGTAAAAACTCCCTTTATTTCTGTACCTGTATATAATTCCCTGCTACACTAATGCACTTACTGTATAATGCACTTATGCCAGTGTTTCACTAGTGCTTGGATACCAAGTTACCAAGTTTTCTCAGTTTGCCAGAGCCATGATCGGACTGCTTGCTTCACATCTGAAACGCTGGCCTCCCAGGAACTGGCCTGGAGCGAGGTCAGGACTGTATGAGGGGTGTGGCAATAACTCGCAGCCGAGTTCCTGTAATGTGCAACTGTTGTCAGTGAATGATTGTGTGTACAGTTCCTACAGATAGATGCATCTCATCCGCGAATTGCTGATAAGTTATCTATAAGTTGGCTATGAGCCACCTCAGCCGGGATCATCATTCATGGATGTTCAGCTTTCCTTAAAATGTTAGCACAATTCAAAAGTTCTACTGCGGCTAAGAGTCTCATCACTGTACTGTGCGTCTTTAAAGTCTTCTGTTAATGTTGAACGGTTTTAGTGCTTCATTCACAAGAAATTTCATCCTGGTCCTGGTTTGACTTGAACTCCCCATGTAATTCACATTCGTAGCTAAAAGAGGCTGATTAAAAATTATAATAAAAAAATAAATTTGCCACAAAACCAAATATGCCCAATTCCGTCACAAATCAATGTAAATAGATTAATTAATTAATTAATTAATGAAAAAGAAGATGTAATGAAATATCATAAAACTAATATTTTGGAATATTTCTGTATCTCATCAAAATTAAAGCTGTAGGAAAAAAAAAAACACTGGCTAGTTTGCATAGCTTGCTAATCACATTAAAGAAACATCTGAAAGAATAGGTAATTTGGAATACAAAAAGAATAAGTAATTGCGAATGCATCATACCCAAGCGGCCAAATTATTTATGCCTAATGAAATCAGGCACGCATTCACTTCACTGCGGCACTTAAAAACCTGCCATTACCTGTCAACGCGAGTGCGTTTCAATTACCTAGCGCTACTCAGGCAGATGCTGTGTTACCTAACAGAACCTTCTGCATCTGCAGAGAGTGAGACACCGAAAGAGAGAGACAAATGTAGATCGTCTAATATTAAATATAGAACTGCGTCAGGGGAATTCAATGACCTTATATAATTAATATATCATTAAAGTTTCCCAATCACCTCGATAGCGCAGTCACTAGACAGCTATAGATTAAACGACAATATCCACCCGTGGAAACTAATCACCTCTTTATTATACATAACTGATTTCCCCGACATGGAGTGGCAGTATCAGGATTAGTGTTTATCTTTTCATTGTAGTATATTTTTAGTTTTCCTTCATGATGGGAGACAGAAAACAAACTCTGTTCACCGCTGATTGAAAATGTGCAACAATTCACACAGATGAGAAATTACAGATGGTTAGGGTTAAACGCTGGTCAAACCAAACACTAATAATATCCACCAGAAGCAGGATCGGTTAAATAGAAAAAGGAAGTGGGACGCATAGGAGGAATTAATTTTGGGTAGAGGGTAATTTTCGTTTTGCGGACGGTTCATTGAGGTGAACTTTGATCTTGCAGATTTGTACACCATGGAAGTGGGAGACAAAAGGGAAAAAAAGGCTGTGGTATTTCTATTATTAATATAATAAATATATGGAATTGTTTTTATTAAAGAAAATAATAAAGGGTTAACAAACCTAAGAGAGGAAATGGGGAAAATTAACAGAAAAAGTGTGTGTGTGTGTGTGTGTGTGTGTGTGTGTGTGTGTGTGTGTGTGTGTGTGAGAGAGAGAGAGAGAGAGAGAGAGATTTGGATAGGAGCTAGAAACATTCATTCCCTCACTACTATAAAAAAAAAAAGGTAAAACATGACAATTATTATAATACAATCTTGACAGGGTCAGAATAAGTGTTTCTCTTCAAATCCCTAGAAAACATAGCTGTCAAGGACTAAACTCTTCAACACATACATCACTACCACACTCTAGATTCTAGATCTTCAGATTCCTGATTACACCCAACTCGACATGACTATAAAATCATCTGCCTAATACTGTGTAAAAAAAAACAAGTCTTAAAGGTCATGGACCCACAAGACCTCTGAAAGTGTGCTGTTGTACGTATCTGCCACCATTGATGTGTGAGCGGCAGACCCTTTAGGAACTGTAATTTGCAAGGTGAGACATTCATGGATCAGAACTGTTCGTCCAGCACAACCCAAAGTCAACGCAGAGTCAACACCTTAAACTCCTCGTCATGCTCCTCAAACTGTTCATAAAAGATTTTGTAGTGTGTCAGGGCGCATTACCCTCCTGAAAGAGACAACTACCTTGATTAAATACTTAGACTGCAACAATTCTTGGTTGACATTACGTGTAAAAGAAACATCGAATGGCAGAAGTTTTTCAGCAGGACATCATATTGTCTTCACTTGCTCACCTTCTTCCCATAGTGCATCCTGGAGCCATCTACTGCCCAGGTAAGTGATACACACACACACCCAACCATCCACACACACTAAAAGAAAATGCAATCCATCAAACCAGGCCAAGTTGAGCTATAGTCCATTTTTAATTTTCATCTGCCTATCATAAGAGCTTTCAGCAGTGCTCAGGGGTCGGCATGGACACTCCGACCAGTTTCTGGCTACAAACACAAATACACAAGAAACTGCAATGCATTTGTGTTTATGACTTCTTCCTATCATCATCAGCACATTGTGCTACAGGAGCTTTCCCGTGGAATTGGCCCAAACACGCTAGCCTTTGGTTCCCATATGGATTAATGATGGAAGCCCATGACTCTGACACCCGTTCACCGGTTGTCCTTCAACTGCAAACCAGGACCAGCACAAAAGACATGCGTTTTTATAGATGCTTGCTCATTTCTCCTGTTTCTAGCACACCAACTTCGAGAACTGACTGCTCACTTGCTGCCCAATATATCCAACCCCTTGATAGGTGTCAATATAAGGAGACTACAGTATGAGTGTTATTTACTTCCTCTATTGGTGCTATTAATCCGATGGCGGAGCAGTGTATATTTACCCCAAATCCCATGTTTGTTTGTTTTTTTAAAGGAAAACAAATGGAAAAACTGAGAAAGCTAATCAAAGATGTAAAAAGAAACAGCATGATATGATATTTTTTATATATATATGGTCACAATTAATCATCTTGCACAGAAAAATTTCAGCTATTTCATTTTTAAAAGAATAATAGAAGAATATCATAATTTCATGCATTTGTAATTAATTGTAATGGTGTGAAAACAATTCAGTTTGTTTGATTACATAAACATCAGCCTGACATGTATTTTTTCTCTGGCTTTGTGATTGGTTGCATTGATCATTGCGCTAGTTTATTATTATTTTTCCCCCTTTTAACACTCGCTTAGCCACCAAAAATATAACAGCTGGTCTAAAGGGTAATAGGTCACTTGTGAGCGCTTAGGCTTTCCCTCACTTTCTGTAACTGAAAATGGTACGGCCCAAACATTCCCTTAAGGAGTCACTAGTGGGCCAAAGTTTCATAGCCAGAGGGGGGAACAGGAAATGAGCATTAATTGCGTTAATGATGATGTTTGTGTAGGCCAGGGCTTTCAGAGTCTCTCTCTCTCTCTCTCTCTCTCTATTTTGCTCATTCCATCTGAGACAGTGTCCTAATTCACAGAGAATTTAAAGTGAGGAAATGTAGGGTTAATGAATTTGCTTTCCCCTCTCCCCGCTCTCTTGTTCTCGGCAGTACTGCAGGTGTCTGACTCTCTGCATTGGCTCCATCCATCATGTCTGGTTTAGGCCCGAGCTCTGGTGTGCTGGTGTGAGCAACTAGAGGAATTACTGTCATTAGGAGCAAGATCTTTGTTTTGATGGCCCGAGTTAATGGGCTTTGCATTAGGGAGAGTCCTAGGGGCCGGTTTTGGGGTGATTAGGCAAAAAAACACATTTACACGTCTCTAATTGCAACTAGGATGCCAGGAACCTACAGCACACTCCCATGGCAATGCCCAGAGTCACAAGCGCTTAAAGGATTACCTTGGAGGTTACTACACCAAGAATTCTAATGTTCTACATGCTCACAGAGCTCTTTTAGAAAAAATCCTAAGCACTGTTTAGAGGGAGGAAAGAAGATCAAGATGTAGCATTGTGTCGTTTAGAGAGTGGTGCAAACTTGTTGTGTCACACTTTAATTATGAAGCCAAGATGGAATCGCTGATTGGAAGTCAGCATCCGGATTGTAATTTAGTATGCTTTTTTTCCTTCTTCTCTCCTCTCCAACCTCTGTTAGATATTTTTCTCAATGCTATTAATTAAATGGGTTATATTGGGAATACGTTGATTTGCCTGTGCGCGTAGAAGCAGAGGGGGGTACAAGTTGTTTGGAAAGTGACACTGGCCTAATTTGGGGCTGATAAAAGCGCCTGCCATAATCACCTGAGATAAGGGACACATCCTCGGAGCCCTTAGAGAGCGAGACGGCATTTGATTTTTTATTTATATTTCTTATTACGACTTGCTGCATTTGAAACTGGGTCACTGTGCACATTTTTTTTTTACATTTATTTTCCCAGAAACTAACTTTCGACGGCCATGTTTTCTTTCTCTGGTTAAACATACTTTCATATCCTATTCCCGCGTGCCTCCTGCTCATTAAAAATGTTTAACAACATTTTAATTGAAGAATTAATTACCTTCTGCTAGGCAAAATCTTCCTAAACTACAACAGGGGAGCCATCAGACAGAGAAACTGGTTTAAAAAAAAAGGGGGGGGGGGGGTGCTGACAAATCGACCACCTTTCCTTCACCGGTCCGGTGAGGACTGATGACATCATTGAGCTTGATGGTTTGGCATGACTGCCTTCTTAATTCAGAAATTTTAAAGCAGTACCATTTTACAATTAAATTGTCTGTTTTACCAACAGCTTAATCATGGTTAATAAGTTGCGAATAAGATTTATTTGCATAGACTACGCTGCTATTGCTCACAATTGAGCTTTTGAGTTTCACATTAAGGGCATTAACATGGAACCTTTGCTTATACTGTACTTTGAAATCTTAGATTCAACTAAATTAATTTTGAGAGTAATGAGTAATGAGTTTAATTTTTCAATTCTATCCCAAAAAAGGAAAAAGAAAAAAAAAAAAGCATCTCCACTGAGGTCGATAGGAGTAATTATTATTTTTTTAGTTTGTGATATTTAATATCTTTGGAAGAAAAATGTATTTAAATTCTGTCGTTAATCTCAGAAGTAAGAATTCTGAATTCCAAGTCAGAATTCTTAGATTACAGTGATAATTTCGAGGGGGGAAATGGTCAGAATTTTGAGAAAAAGTAACAATTTAGAGTCGGAATTCAAAGTTAGAATTCTTAGGAAAAAGTAAGAATTCTGAGATTAAAGTGAGTTCATGGAAAAAAGTAAAAATTCCGAGATTAATGTGATAATTGTGAGTACAAAAAAAAAATATTCTAATGGGGAAAAATTTAATTCTGAGAATAAAGTCAGAATTCTGAGGGGAAAAAAATATTAAAGAATTTTTAGTACATAAAAAAGAAAATTCTAAATTTGAAAATGTGTGGTCTTTTTAAAAGAAAAATTACTAATAGTATTTTAACATACTGTACATTACATTATTTAAGCATTTTTTAATAATCACAAAGAAACAAAATATTAGGGGGAGTAACAAATGAACACATTAAATATATTATTATTATTGATTGATTGGAATATGAATATCTTTAGGAGAGGGAAAAAGTCCCAGAATTGTTTTTGGGATCCTGTATACCTACAGGATCAAAGACATGGATACACAGCTACATACAGTACATACAGTACAGCACACCTACTGTAACGCTTTTGGTAGTCATCAACAAGGTTCTTGCTTGTTTAGTCTTGGGGTTGAATGCCTTACCTTTACTTTTTCAAACATGTAGTTTTTTGAACCATGTATTTAAGATGTTTTGGAGCAGGGTCTTCCTTTTGGTCAACAGTCTTTCAGTCCATGATGGTGTAAAACTGGCTTGACTGTAGACAGTGACAAACGTGTTTCAAAAGCTTCCAGTTTATGGCAAAGACAGTTTGAGTTTTTTTCCAGACCTTGGCTGGGCCACTTCCCAAAACCTTGTACTTACGTGAAATTTGTTTAATTGATCTCTGCAATCATTTTAAAATCCAAGAGATATTCCTGGCTCCTTGGACTTTCCCATTGCACTGTGTAGTGGCAAAGCCAATGAATGCTGTCAAACAAAACCCATTATTACCCTGACATTTATGATAGTAATGAGTGTATGTAAACCTCTCAAGCAGCTGTATGTAGCGGAAACAGGTTCATATGTTCAATTAAATGTAAAAAATAATGCATAAAATATGACATGTTTTTGTTCCAATTAATAAAATGATGTAATTGTTGGCAAATTCCTGGAATGTACAGTATGTGTAATAAAAAGCAGGACATGCTGTTATTGAAACATGACCAATAGTTTGCATTACCTAATCCTGTCACTGATTATATCCCTATAAGAACACTTTTTTTTTTGGCTTAATTAAATTGTTAAATACATAATATGCTTTATACTCCCTTATACCAGTGATACTAGATGTTTATAATTTTTCTTTCTTTTTTTTTTTTTTTTGACATAATGTGCATGAGCAAAGTATGAGCAAGCTGAATGAACCAGCATTCAAAAGAATTCTAATAAAAGAGCATGATATTTTTTCTTCGCATGATGCAAATTATGTTTTGCTGTATAAATTCTTCCGAAATCATGTGACAGTCCTCAGTCTGTCTTTATTCGAACCATCATTCCCTCTTTACAGTGATTAGGCCTTCAGACTTGCAAATGAGTATGCATTCTGTCTCCTCCTTTGTCTGCCTCCGTCTTTCTCATGTCTCACCTCGTATTTAAGGGGCCCTGTGTGATTAGTTAATCGGCCATGGCCCTCAGGTGGAGGTGGTGGCGGTGGGGGTGGGGTGAGAGGACAGGCTCCGTTCCGTCTCCGTTCTCTCCGTCCTGCCAAGCTGTTCTTTTGGATGCGAGCGGAGGCAGCTGTGTTTACTGGCGTACATTTAGCAGAATCTATTATTCATATTGCTCACTCTGCGAGCCAGATCTCATGCCACCTGTCTCGCTGACAAGCTTCACCCCTTTTGTGCGCTTTCCTGCTCGCACCAAATGATGCTCGCTGCTGATGAATTGAGTTTTTTATGAGTGCCGCTAACTAACGGTCTCACTCGGAGCCATGGACGCCGGCCCGAGAGAGGGAGAGGGAGAACAGGAGGGAGGACGAGAGGGTGAGGAAATAGTTTGGAAGAATTTGGAATGTTAATCTGTTCTATGAGAGAGAGAGAGAGAGAGAGAGAGAGAGAGAGAGAGAGAGCATTCGATTTGAACTGAATAGATATGCACAGTGTATATGCACAGACATGTGACTTTTAACAAATAAAATACATTAGTTAGTAAGTAGTTTACCTCAAACTGCATTCTTCCTTTCCACGCCTTCCCCCATTCTTCATAATGAAAGGTGTGTTAACACAACAGCGCCCGCAATAAGCACATGAAAATGTATGGCTCCATTTATAATTCATTAAGATTTTACTTTAATCTTGACTTCGAGCCTGCAGTGTAGTAATTACTCTGTAAATTGTATTGGGTGAGAGATGTTCTGTCCCAAGCAGGTAAATCAAACTGTCAGGCAACTGAAGATCCCTAACGAGAGAAACGATATTAAAGTGTGTAAGGGAATGCAAAAGCGGAATACAGTTTCCTCAACCTGGGAACGGAAAACTCATAAATGATCCCAAATAATATACAAATAATAATAATAATACAAAGGACAATACAAAGAAAATGCTTGAGCCAAGAAGAAATATGAGATTATTAGTGGTGTAGAAATTGAATGTGGTTATAAAAGAAATGTTTACCAGGTGCAAAGTTAAGAGATTTTTTCGAGAACCCACATTAAAAGACACCAATATTAAAGACCAAATTTTTTATACAAAACGACCGATCATGAGGGTTGGTGAAGGGGTTAGCAGTAAAATATTTTCCTTTTTTTGTGATGAAACAACATAATTAGAAATATACTGTATTGTATATTATGTATGACATTTTATTAGTTTTTGCTTGTGTATTATGTATGGGATTTGTTTTTACTTGACAAAATGGTTTTCTTTAACAAATTACAGAAAGACCTGCCTCAAAGTGTGTGTATGTGTGTGTTTATGCTCCAGATCATGCTAAGTACCCTTCATACTAACTCCCTTCATTTCACTCCTCCTTCAAATTTACCATTTCAATGTCTATGTAAATGAGCTACTGCTAAGCCACGCCCCTTCAGACAACTACAGAGCTGAGCAACAAGCAGGAAGAGGGTATCTTCTTATATGAGGTCACATGAGGGGGAAGATTAAATTGCTTTGTTTAAGCCCCAGCCAATACTAAAATAGAAAAAAAAAGGGGGGGGGGGGGGAGCATGGAATGTGTTTTTTCTCACATTTTTGTTTGTTTGTTTGTTTGTTTGTATGTGACGTAAAAGTGACATTTTCACAATAGGTCCTCCTTAAATTTTAATAACAACCCTTTATCATCCAGGTTCATTTAAATTCTTACAAATTTCTCCAAATTTAATCAGTTTACTAACATTTTCTTGTTTCAATCACATAGTGTATATTAGAAGTGCTGATTATTAAGTTTAGTTTGACATTATACTATTTAAATTTACAAAAACATACAATGTGAAAAGATATTAAGGTTATGTAATGGGTCGGCGTTCATCTCTTTGTATGTGACTATTATAAAATTAGTTTTATTATTATTATTATTATTATTATTATTATTTGCGGCTTCAATTTTCCTTTTTTATTCATACAAATTTCTCAGATCATGATCACTTTGTAGTTGATTTATTTATTGTAGTCACGCTGTATTATTATATGAGGCGGCATGGTGGTGTAGTGGTTAGCACTGTGGCCTCGCACTTTCATTGTTGATGGTTCAATTCCTGCCTTCAGTGTGCATGTTCTCCCTGTGCTTGGTTGGTTTCCACCAGGTACTCAGGTTTCCTCCCACAGTAAAAGACATGCAGGTTAGTTTAACTGGCATTTCTAAATTCCCTGTAGTATTTGAGTGAGTGTATGTGCTTGTGTGGCCTGCGATGAATTGCCACCCCATCCATGATGTACCCTGCATAGTGCCCTTAGGATAAGTGATTTAGATAATGATTAAGTATAATGTATATGATGTTACACACAAAATATATGAAAATATTACCTGAAAAAGAAATAATGCGGAAAGATACAGTGGGTTGTGGGAGAACATTATTGTTCAGGGCAGGGGTAGCTCCGTGGTTAGGTGTTGCACTACTGATCAGTGGGTACCCAGTTCAAACT
The DNA here is from genome assembly GCA_030014365.1 of Clarias pachynema. Classification (NCBI taxonomy): domain Eukaryota; kingdom Metazoa; phylum Chordata; class Actinopteri; order Siluriformes; family Clariidae; genus Clarias; species Clarias pachynema. The sequence goes on from JAQMYL010000036.1 coordinate 32,540,381, forward strand.
CCAGCACTACCAAGCGGCCCCTGTTGGGTACTTGAGCAAGGCCCTTAACCAACAACTGCTCATATGTGTAGTGAAATAAATGTAAGTCTCTCTGGATTAGGGCATCTGCCAAATGCCGTAAATCTAAATATCAATTCTATTATTTAATTTCTAAGGTCTTCACTATAAAGCCTGAACCAAATCCTGCGACACATTATATGTTTAAAATCAAACAGATTTCTAAAATTCTGCTTTGGTTACATACTTGTTGTTACAATTGGATGTTGTAAACTATGTAATGTTTCTATAATGTATTGAATCGGGACATTCAAGTCAAACTGGGACTTATCATCTCATGAGCGTAAGAATGAAACTGATGGACATTTACAAAAGACTTCAAGCACCGTACAGTGATGAGACTCTTAGCCGCAATAAAACATTTGAATGCTGCAAGTGTTTTAAAGGAGTCTGTATATCCATGAATGAAGATCATGTCCAAGGAGGCTCATAGCCCACTGCAGTCATTCCTGTTAACATTCAACGAGTGGAATGTCTGAACCTTGGAAGTTAATTGATAATTTGTCACCAACTTGCGGAAGAGATGCATCTATCTGTGGGAACTGTCCACACTGTCATTCATAAACACCTGCATTTCTGAAGGTGAGTGCATGTTGGGTACTGAGAGAACGCTCTGCCTTCAGCTGATGGAGTGAGTTAAAGGAATGTTTTGGGACAGAAAGCCATGATGTCCGATTACAGCTCTGGAGTACGGAGGAAACTTCCTACCTTGTTTGTATCCAAGCACTAGTGAAACAATGGGGATATTATAGAGAAATAAAGGCAGTTTTTACTCTTATAACTACAAAATCCAAAGTCCTGGTTTGACTTGAACATGATTAACTTTGAGGTACAGTAATTCCATTTCGCATCAGGTTGCATTACACCAACTCATTATTGATTATTTCATTAAAACATCATCCTGCATGCTTTATTTCGGACATACAGTATGAAATGCACTGTATTTACTGAGCAGACAACACTTGAATTTTAGTGTCTTTTCTGAAATTGTCATGCTTATGTTTTTATAATGTAATCATGCAATGAAAGCACTCTTAACAAGAAAGACAGAATGAAAGTGTCCAGCTTATGAAGAAAGCCACTCTTTAAAGTGAAGGATATTTCACAAATTCAAGGACTAACAGAAGCCAAAAGCTCTTATCTTCACTAGGTGCCATTTCATTGTGCTTTATATTACGGGATTCAAACATTTTTTTTTTTAATACAAATCCTGACCTAATTTACATGTGAGTAAGTCATAAGCTGGATTCTTTGAAATGCAAAACATATCCCATTTCTATATTTCATCAAGGACCTATTCATGTTTAATAAATTAAGACTTAGATCCTCCAAGACTTTGTTTTTCATTAACTAAAAGCTGCAAAAAAGGCCGAGTTAAAATCTTAATCACAACCTGCATCAGTATTTGCATATTTTGCAAATATTGGATTTGACAGGACAGCAAATTCATGTGAGATGCATATGAAAACAGTTTTATTTGAGTTTAATAACTTTGTGAATTCCAGTTAACATTGAAGGCTTTGGTGTGTTGGGGAATTTTACTCATATGTTGGTATTTTTGTTGAGAGAAATTTGAATTTTGCAGTAGAAATTTTGTTTATTTATTCATTCATTTATTTATTTACTTATAAACATCCTTGTTGGAATCATATTTTTAAAGAATTTATTTAACATTATAAAAAACATGAGTATTGACATTGGAAACACCATACAGTAGGTATGCAGAATCAGTATAAGCAGGTACATTAGTTGATTTTCTGGGCTTCCAATGAAGATTGCTAGTATTTAATGAGCTTAAAATGCATTTCAGCATGAGGTCATATGCGTACATTCAACTATTGGTCAGTGAAATTTAGTATTCATAACCCCTGACTGGGAAAAACAAAGACGAAGCCTTTTTAAATTGATATTACAGCTTGGAAACTTGGAAAGGTGTCTTCAACCCACGGCTCACCATACAACATTAAATCATCATGAATGCCCACATAACTTATAAATTCACCAGTTTAAATGGGTTTATGATATTATTTACATTAAATCAACCAACCACTCATTTTGCCAGCGTAAACACATCAACTCACTCAACTAGGTGGAAAAGTTGTTGCGATGTCACCGTTGCTCCAGACTACGCAGCACATACTGTAAAATGTATGAATACAGCACAAACCACTTATGCAGTTCCTTGAGGAAACCATGTGAATTATCAGCAAGGGTTTATGGAATAGGTAGTCTTGCCTGTGTTAGTCTCTGCTGTCTGGAGGCTACAGCGCAGAGGATCACAGGTGCTGCGCACTAAACCAGTAAGCATTGTGCTCAGGCTTGGACCACATCGACCTCTGTGGCTCTTAGTAAAGAGGGTTTGAGTGGAAGACTACAGGCCGGAGGGCACCAGCCTTCCCTGCTGAACGCTTCACCTGAACATGGAAAAAAATAAAATAAAAAAAATAAATCCTTGGCCCTGGAATAAAAATCCTGTTACATACACAGGCCTTGTGTGTCAGCAGTCTCTGTTCGGGTTTCCATTAAAAAAGCCTGAGCAGTGGCCCTACGGCAGGGACTGAGGTGAACACATCGAAAGAGAGCGAGATAGAGATAGAGAGGAAAAACACAGAGAGGGAGAGGGTGAGAGAGAAATAAATCAGATGGGTCCAAGGCATAGTAATCCTTGCTGAACATTTTGGGCTGATTGATATAAATAACAATGTCCTCGCCATCTGTCCAGAGAGGGACCTTTTCCAGTTTGTGTTGAGCTGCAACGGCGGAATAATTAATGAGCGGTGTCCTTTGTGCCGGTAATAAAGACAAGACAAATTATGTTATAATCCAACTGCTGCTCGTTCGTCTCCGCCAAATAAAATGTCAAATAAAAGAGAGGGGCCATGGAGCCGACTTAATGGAGTGCAGGGTACCTGTTTCGGCCAGGGACAGACAGAGATCGAGCCTATAAACCAGAAAACAGTTAAAACCATCACAGATACAGGATAAATTATTGTGATTTTCTATACTGGAGCAAATCTGTGATGTGTGGTGGCTGAAAACTGAAATGATATCTCTACCAATCATGGTCTATAAGCGTGATGGAGGTTTATGAATGCGAAGCGACTAAATCTGTTGTAAAACGCAATGCAAATGAATTGTGACCCTAGTAAATGTCCTAACTGATTTCTTTATTAACAGAGCACAGAAGTGACATGGGTGACAAGTTTACACATTTCTTTTTAATGTCACGCAGCTTCTCAGCTATTCCTAAACTCACTTCAAGGTAGGATTTATTCTATTGATCCGTGCGCACCCGTAGATTGAATTCAAATCCCCTGCATTCTCACCTTTTTAAAAAGCCGACATAAAGGTGACGTGTGGGCTGTAAGCGATGCGAGTTTGAGTGGATGTGGTTAATGGGAGATTTGAAGAGCAAGACAAGGGATGTGACATGCATTATAGGTGATTTTTTCCCCCTTTAAACACTCCAAATGCATTTCATTTAATTGATTATATTCTTGAATAACAACCTATCACCAAGGATAAATCAGACTTGTCTTACGGTTATAAATTCATATGAGGTTCTTTAGTTAAAAGTTCCAAAGGTAAAGGTGAACCGATTAACATTTGAACATTTTCCTACACATCCACACAATGACTGAAGGAGGAGGATTGTCCAGTGACAATGCCCAAGAGAGAAAAGACCCTGTCTGAACCAGGCAGGCCTGCCTCTTTCACCGCCCAATAGAAAACAGCTATTAATCATTCTCACAGTGCAAACACGCACACACATACAGACACATACACTTATACAAACTCACACCAAGACCGTAGACTAGAAGTGTGCTAATGAGCTACTAGCTGATGCCACGTCTTCTGGTCCACATAATTGCTCTCATTAAGACTGATGGCCGATGCTACATAAGCTAAAACTCACTTACAGTACTGGGAGAAGTTGTCCCAGAGAATAAGGACTGGAATCAGATTATGGAAGTTTGTGAGATAATTTAAAGAAAACACTTGTCCACTCTCGTATGTATGTAGATTTATATAACAATGACACCGTATAACAACAATACAGTGACGGTTTACGCAGTTAAGCAAGGAATAAACAAAAAATGTGAAATATGACAGATTATTCTTTACAGTGATATCTCAGCATACAAACTTCTCGCCTTGAGAACTTTTGCCATAAGAGTTGAAACTTTGCAAGGAATTTGGCTCGGCATGTGAAGGCATTTTTCAGCATCTGAGCGAACCGAGCCGAACCGAGCCGAACCAAGCACAGGCTAAGTTGCGTGTACGTCCAGGAACCGTTCAAAACTTGCTTGCATTGGTGGAAGGCAAAACAAATTGAGTTGTTTGTGGTTTTTGTTTGCATTTTCTGCAAGACTTAGTGAAGACATTGCACCGTGGGTCCCAAGAATGTTAGCAAGCCCGGTAGCAAGAAGTAAAGGCAGCCACTTTCAGTTTCTTTTTTAAAGCAACTGGTGACAAAAGGAATCAAGTGAGGTTAAATGTCTATTTATTTCATATTTTACTTCATTTACACATCTTATATATGCAGTGCATATGGTTTTAATGTTGGGAATTAGTAATCTTGGTAATGTTTTTGGCTGGTTGGAGCAGATTATCAGCATTTACATTATTTCCTATAAGAAACTGTGTTTTGCAATACAAAATTTAACTTGCCTCCGGAACAGATTAAATTTGCATTTCGAAGTACCACTGTATAAGAAAAGGAATAATTGAATGGGTAAAGTTGAATAATTTATTATTTAGTTAATGTTCTTCTTTCTCACATGGTGTCCTTTACTCATAAGTATAGTTCACCTTTCTTAGGTGAAACTGTCATACTAGTGGTACAAAAGTTACACCCATGAAGGAACAATCATATTGACAAGTTATGTTTAAAACCCAAGTGCTTCTTCGACATTTATGGACGTTTATCCATTGATCTCGGTCTTTTTAGTTTATAATAATGGCCTTCAAAACCCACCTTGGCTCTGCATCCTTCCTCTGGCTGCCTTATAAGTGCCTGTGTGTGAAGGATCAGGGAGGCCAAAAAGGGAACAGAGGGAGCTCCAGACACAGCAGACTCTCAGCCCAGCTCACCCAGCAGGGGAGCGAGGGAAAGGAGGAGGTTCGGGCAACGGGGGAGATTTCAGCCCTCCTGCTACTGTCAGGAATCGTCAGAATCCATTTTCGCCATTCTCCAAGTATCATATATTAAAAATGGTGTTCTCTTAACATGAGGCTTTAAGGTCGTGTTTGATGTTCTAAAGTTTGTTACATTTTCCACCAAAAGAAAGCTAAGAAAGTTTGTTAGAATGATAAAAAAAAAATTGATAATGCAACTCTCCTGGCGTATTAGCAAGGCATTTGTAATGGGAACATTGTGTGTTGATGTCTCTGCTTCGTGACTTGGGTTCTGCCGTCTTAAGATCCTGTAATTTTCATCTTAAACAATACCATAAATTATTAACTAACTACTGTGAAAGTAGAGGAAGGTAAGTCCCAGAAGCCGGCTCCTGGGAGTTTAAATGGAATCATTTGGCCAAAAAATACCTGAATAAATAATAAATTGCTTGACATGGCTTAACAATTATTGGATGAAAGAATATGGGACAAAACCATCCCTACGTTTACCTTAACTTTACCCAAGAAATTTTTATTATATAAATACAAAATATACAAATGTATGTGCACCTGCATTTTATCCTTGTCAAATTTAGTACATTTTCATTTGTAAAGAGAGTTAGCCCTTAGAATTTACTATTTAATAACGATTGTCTGTCACATGATCTCAAGATTTGTGCAAAAAAAAAAAAAACTTTTAAAGAACAAAATAATTAAATAAACATACAATCGAAATGAAAATATATACAGTACAGTACTGTGCAAAAGTCTTGAGCCACCCCTCTTTTTTTCCATATTTTGCTTTTAAAGAGTCAGAATTTCTTGTATTTTAATGTAATCTTAAGGATCAAGATCTCCAGGCTTCCTGAAATCTCTCTTGACTCTCATATCTGGCCTGAGTCTGCCTCTCATTTTTATTCCAGTCCTTGTACCTGAGCAGTTTCAGATGAATGTTTTTTTAGTTTGTTAAGCCACACAGTGACCAATGAATCATTCATGTATTAAAAAAAACAAACATCTAACTTAATGCATGAACCAGTGAGAAACAGGTGCACATGATGACAGATGATCAGGCTGGTTATCAGTTGACTTTCACGTATTAGGCCACTCACGTGAAGGACTACAGTGGGTCCCGAGCGACCATGGCCGGGATCATCATTCACGGAGATATGTTCTTCTTTAAAACATTTGTCCCATTCAAACTGTGGTCAAGAGTCTCATCATCGTACAGTTTGCAAATTACAATTACAGCTTAAAGTCTTCTGTAAATGTAAATTGATTTTTACGCCGTCATTTACTAGAAATTTCATCATAATTCATGGTTTCACTTGAATGACCTTCATATTTGGAGGAATCAAATCAATCTATCAATCAATCAATCAATCTATCTATCTATCTACTGTATCTATCTATCTATCTATCTATCTATCTATCTATCTATCTATCTGCAATAATGCAATAATGCAATAACTTTAGCCATTCACATGTTCAAAAGATGATTAAGATTAGTATTCTGAGATTTCATAATGGAAAAATTGTAAATAAAAGGAAGAAGGAAGGGTTTGTACATTCCTCTGTCTTAAAATTTAGTATATTTTCTTTTACTTTTAAATTCATAGTAGTTAATGAATCAAATAATTTAAAATGAATAATGAAATTGTACACAAATATTTTAACAATTTACAAGAGTAATTAAGATAACTCTTTCTCTCTGCCCTGCACTGATTTCCAGTAACTCACTAATACTTGGCTTAAAGCTTGGTTTAATGTAGTTAATGTTGCCTGTAGCAGTGTAATCAGTAGTTTATTCACTCCTGTTCTTCGTGTCCTGAAGTTGAGAATGAAAGGATTCCTGGCTGACAGCTACAGTATGTTAATACCCTTCTTACCATTCAGCTTTGTGTATGTGTGTGTGTTTGGATGTCTCAGCAGAGCCATAATATCCATATTAACCGAGCAACAAAGCCCTTTGTACAGTCTGGGCCACTCAGTACATATTAAACAGTCCCAAATTTTTCATTTTAATTAGTGCACAATTTGATCTTGAGCATTTCCCCAAGGTTTGTCTGAGTTAATAAAACAAGAAACACCTTGGCCAAGCAATGTCCCTGCTACTAATTTGCTAGACATGGAGAAAAGTTGAGTTACCTGCTTCGATTCATTTACAGTACATCTGAACAAAAGAAGCACGTTTGCAGAAAAACTGATGTACAGTAGATTTAGATACATAATTAAAAAGCTACGAATGACATTTAAGAGTAAAAACTCCTGAGATGACTCACTGAGGATGAATCCTTGAATCATACCATGCTTTTTTTGGATGACAGAAGACAGAAAATATGTGTACAGTATGTAGCGTAGTGATGAGCACAAAACAGGTTTAACGATAAACACCAGCAGTTTTTCAAAGATCATAGATTTTTGGGAAGTTTTTTTTTTTTTTTTTCATGTGGACTATCTACAGCAGCAGAAAATTAGTTAAACTTACAGGCAGAAGTAGAGCATTAAGTAAAGACAATATTATATATATAGGCTACTCGATAGATAAACGCTGGCTTTTCCAACACACCAGCGCGCT
>JAQMYL010000036.1:32558439-32572598 GCA_030014365.1 Clarias pachynema
GTGAAAATCTCAGCAGGGGTGAATAACACCTCTGGCCTTGCACCAGAAAATAAAAAAGTCGGTAATTCTAGTGTTAAAAGTAAAACACAGCACCTCGAATATTCTTCATTCTAATCCACATTCTGGGAATGTGATTATCGTACCAGAATTCATTCTCAGAGCACTTAGTTTCACCGCACAGCTTTGGCCTTGCCTTACACCACTATTAGTGTAAAGTGAATATAGCTGTCTTGTGCTAGGATCGTTCCTTTATAGGTCCTGACACCGGCAGAGTAAACGTAGCAGCAGCAGTTTGCCGAGCCTTTCATCTGTGAATAATCGAAGCAGACACCTGCAGCAAGGTAATCCAGCTTTCTCCCTCTCTCGCTCGCTCTCTTCATCTCCTTCGCTCTTTCTACAAGGTGCGCTGAAGCTTTTTATATCAATCGGTGGATGGTTATTAATATTAATGCAGGTCTAATATGAACAGCGAGTATGAGGATGATGAAGCATGGCAGAGAAACCGAGTGTGTACTCTGCTGTTATACTGAAATACATAAAGAAAGCATTTCATCCGTGTACGATTAGGAATTTGTGAGTAAAAAAAAAAAAAAAAAGAAAAGGAAAAAATGCTTGCTACTCAAACACATACAAGTATGCACACCTCGGTTGCTACAGTGTCTTGTAAAAGTATTCATACCCATTGAACTTTTCCACTTTTTGTCATGTTAGAACCACACCATGAATGTATTTTGAATAAATCCAATGCAACCAACTGCCTTCAGAAGTCACCATTAACTAATACTGACATTTTATTCTTTCTAATTAATAGCTAACTAACTGTTTTGGGATTGAATCCAAAATAGTGTAAAATTTAAAGATAGTGCACTACGTAGTGTCTATAATCCCTTATCTCACACACCAAGTACAGCCGTGGCCAAAAGGTTTTAAGAATGACACAAATATTCATTTTTACAAAGTTTGATGCTTCAGTGTTTTGAGATAATTTCTTCAGATGCTACTACAGTATGATATACTAAAGTATGATTACAAGCATCCTGAGACAATTCATGTGTTTTGTCATAAAAGCATTTTATGATTCATGTGTAAATGCATTTATGTGTGTGATTGTTTATCAGCCAAAGGGAGTGGGATCACTCATAATGTTGCCTAAGAACAAAGAATGGTACTGTACAAAAACATCCTCCAAGAGAAACTTCTAACAAACCATCCAAAAACAGTTTGGTGATGGACAATGCCCTTTGCAGCAGGAGGGAGCACCTTGCCATGAGGCAAAAGTGATAACTAAGTAGCTTGAGAAACAAAACATAAAACTTTTTGTCAATGACCTATTGAGAACTTTTTTAGGTGGTCAATTCTCAAGAGGAAGGTGGACAAACAAAAACCAACAAATACAACCTTCAATCACTGATTATGCAAGAATCAGTCAGGATGTGGCCCGGAAGTTGATTGACAGCATGCCAGAGTGAACTGTAAGGGTCTTGAAAAAGAAGGGCCAACCCTCAAATATTGACTCCAGTAACTAACGTCCATTTTGTTATCCAGAAATGGATGGGATCATGATGTCATGACAGTCAAGTGCAAAAGGTAAAAATGGACAATAGCTCGTGCACAGCTGATTTTAACACCTATATAGTATAGGTTACTATAATTGTACTGTAGCTACATAGCAGACTTGATAGCAATTCACACAATAGAATGTCCAAAAAAATTTATTTCCTATGTTGATTTTCTAATACGGTCCATTAAGAATTATTATTATTATTATTATTATTACTATTATTATTATTATTATTATTATTATTATTATTATTATTATTTAAAACATTGTTTATTTAAAGCATATTTAAAAATGTATTTTAAGGTGCTGACAGCATCCAAACATGGCCTCCCTGGACTGCACTTCCCAGAATACACACTCACTTCCACGATCATGATCACCTAATTTCCAAATTGCTCACACCAGAACTCAATCACACTCACACACATAAATAACCCAAACTCACACATACTTAAGTTTTGTTCCTTGATGTACCAGGACATTCGTGGTAGTCTTTTCTAGTCATTTGTTATTGGGTTTGTTCTGGTTTTTGACTTTGATTCTTATTTAGCCGCTTGGATCTGTGCTGGTCACCTGACCTTGATCTTTATTTTTCCTCTTATTGTCTTAAAATCGTCTTCTTATTTCTCAAGAAAGTCTCTTACCTGCCATTGCAACCGTCCCTGCCAGCTGTCATTATGCAAATCAATACACTTTAATATGATCTACTGAGTCTGAAATTCAATTAGTATGAATGAAAGGCAAGTATTAAAATTGAGGAAGCCTGTTTACAACAGATTAAGACAAAATTAGACCGCTTTAACTCTGTCTGAATAATGAGAGTTTATCTAAACTGTGCCTCAGTGTCTCAAAGCAATCACGTCTCTCTGTTTCTCAAAATAATAATTGTTGCAGAAAAGTTGGGTTTATATTAGCTACTGGACGCATGCATGTTCAGCATGTAAAGAAATCGCTTAAAGTAAATTTTGGTTTACCTTGACACAACATTAATTAATACAGGAAATAGTTTGTTATAATATATATTGGACATTTGGTGAGTTTCTTTATTTTTTCCCCAGGTTGTTACAGATGTTGTATTTCTGCACAGATGTCACGAAAAAATTTCATGCATTGGAGGAGTCTCAGAAATTTCAGTCCAACCAGATTTTGTTCTAGTATCACATAAAACTGGCTGGACAGTTTAATGAAATGTTGCCAGTCCTTTGGTATTTGCCTGAAATTAAATCTGCACCAAAATTTTGGGTATAAGGGAAGTTACAAGCAGTTTCGTGCCAGATTATTTTACATTATCTAACATGTTTTCACTTGAGCAGGGCGTGGCTATACGCATCACTCAACATAGAGCCAATCAACAGTTTACCGTGTATACACAGTATGCAGAAGATGCTGAAATTACCGTAATGCACCTAAAAGCCAAAACAATTCTCAAAAATGACACACTTCAAAAAAAAATTTATGTACACTATGAAAACTGAACCTTAAATTAAATCCAAATGTTGAGTGGAAGGGAGGTTAGGAGCAGTTATGTGCCAGATGCTGATCAGATTATTTTTACTATAGCCATCAACGAAGCGTACTTATGCTAGTCATTTTATAAATCACCCAAAACATACCAATGTGTACATTCATGCACCATGTTGTACATATTATTTGGGATCATATTAGTTTAGGGCGTTCATTTACACTGCCTGGCCAAAAAACAAGTCACACATTTCAATAAATAATAATATTTCAATCAACCTCCTTTAGCTTCAATTATGCTGCACATGCTTCCATTTTTCCCACATACTGTAACGTTGCTGAGCCTAGACCTGAGCAACTGAAGCAATCCCAGATCATAACTCTTGTACTGTGGTCACTATGCATGATGGGTGCATCACTTCATACGCTTCCCTTCTCACCCTGACGCACCCATCGCTCTGGAATAGGCTCAATCTGGACTCATCAGACCACATGACATTCTTTCATACCTCCAAAGTCCAATCTTTATACTCCCTAACAAACTGATTTTGTCAATATATCAATATGTCAGATGATGAGATTGTTTTCCGGCTAGCTCTGGAAAAACCTGCTGCCGTTTAAATAAATGCGATCATACGCTGGTCATTCTGTGATCCAGTATTTATATGCACAGCACATGTATACACACCTACACATTTTCTTATCTTTTTGCCTTCACAAACACACACGTATGCACACATGGACACACATTACTAAAGCCGAAGATCTGGCCTCGGATACAGCATGTGGTCTTCACCTTTCAATCTTTGGAGCAGCAAAGATAACAGAAAATAATGTTCGAATGTTATCCTTCATCAGATAGCAATAACAAATACCCCCCTAGTGTTTCCCCCGTCTCTATAGCACCTTTTCTCTCACTTTTATCCCTGCCTTTAAAGCACTTGGATTCCTGAAGAGGAGACCCTGCTACTCGGGGGAATACACACGCATGTACGCGCACGCACACACGATTTCACACATAAATCCATAACACAAGCTTTGTGCATAAGGCATACCTGAGCAGAACAAAGTGCATATGTTTATTGAATTGATCTGTGCACGTGGTGTGAAGGCAGATAAACGGAACCATTATCCACTCAGCGGTAGCTATGAGAAACGAGTCTCCAGCGTCAATGTTTTGTCAACAGTCAGACATAAAGCGGAGAATCTTTAGGACAAATCTTTATGATTCCCCAGTAACATGACAAGCTGCTTTTTTATTTTATTTTATTTTTTTATCCTTGTTAACTTGAAGAGAGAGTAAAAAAGAGAGGCTGTTCACATTCATATAGGAACTCACTCACTGTAACTCTGAATGTTACCATAAATGGATAAAAAGGATGATGTTTAGTATAAAGTACATCACATTATACTGTATTATAAATTCTATATAGAGGTGGCATGGTGGCGTAGTGTTTAGCACTGTAGCCTCTGGGTCTGTGTGCATGAAGTTTGCATGTTCTCCCTGTGCTTAGTGGGTTTCCTCCGAGTACTCCGGTTTCCTCCCATAGCCCAAAGACAAGCAGATTAGGCTTATTGGTGTTCCCAAGTTGCCCTAAGTGTGTGAATGAGTGTGTGGTGTGTGCATGTGTGCCCTGCGATGGATTGGCACCTTGTCCAGGGTGTACCCCGCCTTGTGTCCAAAGTTTCTGGGATGGGCTCCAGTCTTCCTGCGACCCTGTAAGGCCTAAGCAGTATAGAAGATGAATAATAATAATAATAATAATAATAATAATAAATTCTATACTTTTTAATGTCTTACTTAAAATATTTATAATTAATTATAGGTGCTACTTCTACTGATGATGATGATGATGATGATGATAATAATAAGTAGAAGAAGAAGAAGAAATGTAAGAAGGGAAAAAACCCTAAAAAATGTACCCTAAACTGTGGAAGGTTGTAGGTTCAAAGCCCTTGCCAGGAAGGCACTATTTAAGGTAACTATTTAAGCAAGGCACCTTATCTAATAGGTTTATTTTATGCAACTAAAATTAACATATTTAGTTAAAACTACGTTTATTTAAGTTAATATATTTAGTTATAATTTTATTATATTTTGTAGGTTTTTGTTAATTAGAATTTCATGACACCCTGTCCCTGCCTTGTGCCCTAAGTCTCCTGGGATTGGCTCCAGGCCCCCCGCGAGCCTGTAAACAGGATAAAGCAGTATAGACGATGAGTGAGTGAGTGAGAATTTCATGGCTGGTGGCTTTAGCTAAAAAAAAAAAAGAACTACTACTTAGCTTAAGCTTTTTTTATTTAATTTCATTTCATTTGTGCTAGACATTTCAACAATGTGCTAGACCATGTAAGGTTGTACAGTTAGTTTAGACTCCCTGTCAGAAAGCATTTAAATGATTGAGTAAAACACCTATAATGAAAAATATTTTGTCAATTAATTTTATATTTATCACTTAATAATGTTTTTATCCTTTTTTTAATTTAATATTTTATGGGACAGTAAAATGTACTATATAATTTCAATTTAATTGTGTGTGCATGTGAATTTTGTACTTTGCTTGTAAGTGACTATTGATAAACTCATTTATCATGTAAAATATTTTAATAAATTTTATTTTTTTTTTGGCATGGCACTTAATGCAAAATATATATTTTATTTTATTAAGATTTATTAACTCTCAAAATATATTTTTAAAATTTTTCATATAATTTAATAATTTTCTTTCTTTTTTTGTCTTGGTGACATTGCAGCACATTGGTTAGCATCATGGTCTCACACCTCCAGTGTGTCCCACCTTTGGGTTTGTGTGTGGAGTTTGAATGTTTTCCCAATCCTTGGTGGGTTTCCTCCAGATACTCCAGTTTCCTCCCATAGTCCAAAGAAATGCAACCGGCATTTCCAAATCACCCGCAGTGTGTGTGAGTGTGTGCATGCCTGGCACCCCCTGGGATAGGCTGCAGGACATCCATGACCCTGTGGTATAGAGGATGAATGAGTGAGTAAGTGTGAGTATTTATTGTTTTTTTTATAAGTTAATTTTTGATGAAAGCATCTAATAAATAATTACATGTATGTGTCTATATGTCCGTGAACATTTTCTGAAGCATATATACATATACAATTTTTGCCATATTCTTTCCAAACCAACAAAAAGGGTATGAATTTACATATACATCAGATATCAGTTAAGTGAGAATAAATTTGGCTTTCTGAAGCTTCCTGCTCTTTCGGATGTCTGACTCATCCATCTTAACCGTATGACTGAGCAACATGGCAGAGGATCAAGTGACCACAGAGGATTTGGTCCACTTTAGAAGGCCTTATGCAATGTCCATGATTCAGACTCATGAAGCCTTTAATAGCAGCGTGTTTATACTGTAAATATGCATTAATTAGATTTGAAGGTCTTGCATTATGAAAGCATGATGTCTGGAGTCACTTTAACTTGTTATCCTCCAAAGAAACTTTCACTAAGCCATGTCGAAAAACATATCTATATACTGTAATTTCCCATTGGGGGGAAAAAAAATGACCTGTGTACTGGCTGGACTGGATGAGATGAGTAAACAGTATTGTGTTAAAACTCCTAACACTCAGCACCTCGAAGTGGGCGAAGAAGCCATCGTGATTGATCGCCCTCGCCGTTCGCGAGAAAAGCACAATTTTCCACCTAGCCGCGAAACAATAATTCATGACGATGCCCTTTGTGCGATAGGAAGCTGTTAGTCGTACAGGTCCCGGGCTCTAAAATGATGTTGATAAATCTGCACACGGGGCAGGTAACTACTTTAAACCCTCGTCTCGATTAGTCTGCTGCTGTCTGCTCCCTCCTCCATGCGCTCTAATCGTATCAGGTAGCGCAGTGGGGATTCGAGCACACCCACAATGATTCAAAAGCAGAGAAGGGTTCTGACAGCTTTCTGTGCTTCATCTTCTAGGATTTAAAGTCTTTTTTTTTTTTTGCAACATCCCAAACATACTGTCCTGAAATATCATGTAAACATTTCCCCTTCATCTTATCTTTCTTTTCTGCCTCCTTAACACTGACCTTTCATACGGAGGCATTATGGAGAATGTGCGCTCACCAGCATCATGCATCACAGCATAATGGCGTGTCACGGAGCACCACCACGTGCACATTTGTGTGTATATATATTTTTTTTATCACTACATCTCCTGATTAGGACGAAACTAATTAACTCCAAGTCTGAGGTTCTCAAACCCTTGCTCCTTTGTTTCCGAGCGCACTTTGAAAGTCAGTCTCACAAGATGCGGATGCGGTTGAATATCATGCGCACACATGCACGCACACACACTTAATGTAGTGCCATGAAGCTCAAGTTGCACTTCAATTCCTTGCTGATATGAAGGTATTATGAATTTATTCAACACTTTGACTCCATTAACTCTGAATAGTTTCTCCAGTTTGGAATTATCACCAGTTAAGAGCTTTCTTTAAGGATCCTACAGTGACTTCCCATCAGGAACTGAATTACTTGCACAAGTATTGACACAAAGGGATTTTTCTATAGATCTCACATTTCTAATGTGTGCGAAAGGATTTAAATAATGCAAGAAGCTTTTATCTTCTATACTTATCAGGAAAACATGTTCGATGCTTTACAAATCCCTGGCTGAGACTTTAACGAGGACGTTATGGTAAAACGAGAGCTCGTCTCTTTCCCGAATTCCCGCGGCGGAGGTGGAATTCTGATTAACATCACATCACGCTATGGTACTGTACACCTGTTCAAGACTGCAATCCGGCATGAATACAGCTCCCTCGGGCAAACGAGAACGCGCTCCTTACCCAAAGACCTGCCTGCGTTTCTCCGTCACCTCCTGACGATATTCCGGCTCTTCTAATCACAAACGTTTCCTCGTTCCTCCCTGCCAGACACGTTTGGCAATTTCGCCATCCTCCATTGACACGTTAAATTATTTAGCATTCTTATAACAACAAGCGGGCTGGCCAATTATTATTTCAGTTAATATGAAATTTAGAAAGCTTAAATAAAGGAGGAACAATGCCAAAAGCCTAATGCGATGGTGTGAATTTTTCTTTCTTTCTTTATTTATTTTCTTGAGAAATGAAAAATCCTGCTTGGTTTCTTTCCACACAGATATATCTTTGTGTTTCACTCTCTCTTTCTGGCAACGGCGAACCGAGTGCGCTTGCGGGCCGCATTAATTCACAAAACTCATTTGTTGCCGCTTCTATGATGTAGTTTACTGCTGATTTACCCTTTACACAATATAGACTTCCTCAACTCTTAAGCAGATGAATGAACATTCCGAATACTAAACTAGACAAATCTAGCGCAGATGAGCAAAGTTTTATTTAAACTTAAAGCCTAGCTAATAAAGGCTGCTCTCGTAACGCCGCCTATTGTGACTCTAACGACAGAATCGTAAGAATTCGCATTGTAATAACTTTTATGAAACGTTATGAAGAGCTAGGGAAAGGGTTAGGAGTTCTTATGACTACATCTGTAATGATGTCTTAATGCTGAAATTTTCATATTCTTGTTTAAGGAATAAAACATTTGGAGTAGCGCGGTTATAGGAAAATAATTAACAACGTGGTTGCGTGATACCGAGCTACTCTTACCGCCATGAAGATTGTTTTTCAACAGCCGCAAAATTGATTAAAGAACAACAAATATGTTTGTTAATTTATAGCTATGTTTATTGTTATGGATTGCAGTGAGACACCACTTACAGTATGTTAACAGTTGTTCATTGAATGGTCACTCTTTTTTTTTATAGTACTAATTGTGCCTTTTACAGTTTTTCTAACAACAAACTGGTCCTGCAATTTTCAGAAACGTGCCAAATTATGTAAAGTATCATAAGAGTTATTATTATTTAAACAAACATGGGAACGTCTACACTGATCAGCCATAACACTTCAAATGCAAAAACAATTGGCCCAATATTGTCTAGGTTCACCTTGTAGCTCTGGCCGCTCGGGGCATTCGTCCTTTGAGGGTGTGCTGTGGTGTCTGGCACCATGGCATCCTTTAATGCTGTAAGTTGCAAGGTGATTGCACTTGTTCTTCGACTCTCCCGTAGATGCTCTGTTTGTACCATAGATGCTCTGTTTGTACCATAGATGCTCTGTTGGCTTGTAATATGGGGAGCTTGAAGGCTGAATCAACAACTTTGGGCTCTTTACCTGCTAAGTCCCATGTGGGACAGGCTGTAATGGACTGCGTGCTCTGATACCTTTCTATCACAGCTAGCAATGTTTTTTGGCGCTGATCATGACTTAACCGTGGTATGGGACTGGACAGCCTGGCCTTTTGGTCCCAATTGGCATTAATGAGCTGGTATATAATGGTATATATTTAATAATCAATATTATTTAATTTGTAGATGGCTTGGTGGTTCGATTCAAGCCTCTGTGTGCATGAAGTTTGCATGTTCTCCCCGTACTTGGTGGGTTTCCTACGTGTACTCCGGTTTCCTCCCACAGTCCAAAGACATGCAGATGAGACTATTTATAATTCCCAAAAGCCTGTATAGATGATGAGTGTTGAGTGTTGAGTTGAGTGATGAGTGTTGTTTAATTTACCTGGTGGTGATGTAAATGTTGTAGCTGGTTAGCGTCTCTTGTCACAGGAACATATGTAAATATACTGTATGCATCTTTCTTTTCTACCATTTGAGAAAAGGGTCCATTTAAATAGATTAATAAGCAGTCTTCAGACAAATAGAAAAGGTGAAGCACGTGTGCATGCTCTCTCTCTCTCTCTCTCTCTCTCTCTAAAAAACACACACTTGAATGGACATACTGTGGGGACATCTCCCTTGCAAAAGTCCAAAAAATATATATTGTGTGTGAGTGTGTGTGTGTGCAATTTAAAGAGAAACAGAGTTTCAGCTTTACCCTGAACATCAGACAGGATCTAAATGTATTGAAAAATCTATTTTAATTAGTTCTATTTCATAGCTGAGAAATAACCAAAGAAAGGTCATGTATACATTTTTGCAGGGATGTCCAAAGCAGAATATCATTAAAAAAAAATTTTTTGTCAGATCTCATGAAAAAAGTAATACGCTGATAAAAGAAATAGATGTTAAAGAGTCTCTGGGGTTTCAGGGACCACAAACAAAACAGAAGGGTTAAAGTTAAAGCATAGCTTGAAATGTTCGTGAGAAAAGCAGAATGCACAATATAATGTGACCAGAAACAGTACTGTATACTCCACCCTATAAAGAATGTTACAGCTTTATCTCTTACAAAATGCGGACACTGGGGTTTTCTTGTAAAAATGCTAAAAACACATTTGTGAGATGAGTTGAAGCCCACAGACTCTCTAGTTGTTACCTTTGCAAAAATACAAAAATGGTTAGAGAAACTTGAAGGGTTTGACTTGCACTAACACTTTTTTTTTTTTTTTTGGAGAATGCAAAATTGATCAACTGCAGTACACAGTAAAATGCTACTGTATGCATCCATTACCAGTCAATTGCATCACTTCTGTCTGTCACGAGATCGAGTTGTTTACAGTCTGTTATTGTCACTGCAGTTTCCCCAGCAGTCATGGACTTCTATGATTAGGTGCCGTTGTCAACTAGTGATCCCGAAACGAATCGAACCATCCACGAATCCAACCCCTGGAGGTACCAGGCCACTGTGCTGCCATATGATTTACTAAACTGCAAACTTAGTTCTTTGCCACACACACAATTGCAGGTTGATTTATTAACTGTGGGAGGTGGATTCATACAGTAGCATTCTGCAAAATCATGCAAAATTCGCATTGATATGAATGAAATAATTTGGACATACTATTTTGTCATTCATGCCCTTTAACATCCTTTCATGAACAACCGCCTTCTTTGGAAACTATTTTTTCCATTAAAGGATTTATCTCATTTTGCAATCAATCATTCTCTTTTACATTGTATGTGAGACACTGATTTTGGAAAAATAGTGACAATCTCCAAAACAACCCATTTATAACCATATGTAACTTCACATTTAGAGAGTTGAAAACTTTGATATGTACTTTCTCAGGGACTGTGTGTGTATGTGTGTGTCAGTGTCATTATAGGGCACAGTGGAGGGTCTTTCCCCCTCATTATAATCGATAGGCCTTCAGGGCCACATCATTTTTTTCTCCCCTGTCAGAAGTCATAATAATTGGAATTATTGGACTTCTTTTGTGTTAATTGATGTCTACTTTCTTAACTTTTAGTAAGAATTGTCAGGGACAAATTATCCTCCATTCCTCATTCATTATTGCAGGCATGCTAAGTACAGTATGTGTATTAGTATGAATTCTATGTATATACTGTATGATACTTTAGTGCTGAAAATATAAAAACAGATTGAGTCTGGCAGGAATTGTTTCACTGTTAAATAAAACATTTGGATCCTTTTATTGATTAGATTATTTTATTTATTTATTTATTTATTTATTTATTCAAATATTGGGTTAGTGATGTAATTGTGTATAAAAATATTAAACAATATATTGAAGGATTTGTTATAACATTTCCATTTCAGAATAAAATATAAAAAGAAATTGCAAAATAATTATTTTTACTCGCTGTCTCTATGCTGCTTTATGATCTAGGGCGAAGACTTGGTACTAATCCCCCTGGGCATATAAGGCTCAAGGCCTGAGCCGAGATCAGCCTGGCAGGATTGGCACTATCTCCATGCCATGTGGTTAACCCGGCGTCCCTCGAGGGGTTTTTCCGTGCTCACCAGGCTGCTTTACCTCCTGCACAGGTGGCCTTTCGAGCCTGCTCTCCTCCTCATTTTAGAGCTCAGGTCTCCCAACAGGATCGAGAGGGCAGAGGGCACCCTCTGGCATGCCTGACAAACATGCTGGTTAACTCATCACGCCAGTTGGTGCATTAGTTTGATTGGATGCATCGATGTTGCTCGGGATTGGGGTTTGAGTCGGTTTCATAATACGATAATGGATGAAATCTGTACCTCACATGTGCAAGTGATAATTCCTGATCAAAGGAGATTTTGGGTCTGTGAAGGGTGCTATGGGATTGTGTTATTTTGGATCTATACCCTCAACAGATTCTGTATTAGAAACAACATCCTAATGCCTACTTAGTGCTTTACTTTTAGAAAAGCCTTGTAGATTAAACAACTTTCAGAAGCATTCCTTCTTCATGTTGATGTGATTTTATCACATAGCTTTGAATTTCTCAGGTGCACATTCATGCTATAATTGGCTCTTGCTGGCAGGCTGCACATACTCAGCAACAATACACAGATTCGAATGGTCTTCAGTTGGTGCCCAACATGTTCCGAAAAAAAAAAAAAAAACATTCCCCATACTGGTACTCCAGCATCACCACCAGCCTGGAAGGTTGATCCATGGATTTGTTTGGCGATGCTAACTCTACTCTCATCTGAGCAGGTGACATTTTTAATGTTTGACATACTTTTCTGCTCACAATGGATGAAAAGCATGGTTATTTGAATTATCGTACCATTCCTGACAGATAAAAGTGGCTAGGGAGTGTACATGATCGCGAGTGTTTAAAATTGTTTCAAAGAGTAAGATATACTGTGTGTGTGGGTATCATGTGTATGCACATACCATATGTGTTAAAGCTTGAGTGTATGAGCTCTGTCTATCTCTGGCACCACCCCAGGTCGTGCGAGACGTGCAAACTGGCGCTTATTGGAACCGATCTGCATGCAGACAGCTAAAACAGAATGAACTGACCTATTTCTTTACTCGGTGCCATGGGAATAGGCTGATATTAACCAATCAGAGTTGGTGTCACCGAGCTGGTTCACCACACTCGGGTTGGCTTGCTTCACTAGATACATATTATCACGTATGAGAATGGGTGGTTGAAAAAGCCATACAGTCCAACAACCACGCCCATACCTACTCATGTGGTTTGTGCTGTTTTAATATCCCCCCCCCCCATCCATCTTTCTTCCCAATTTTTTTTTTCTTTTCTTTTCCCTATCTCCCTCCCTCTTACTCAATCTTCAGAGGCACCTAATTAAGAAAGCCTGACTCATTTACATGGCTATGTTTGATCTAAATTACACTCCAAACCGCACCAAATTAGGATCATCTGTGAATGTGAAACACTTGCTCTCCTCCCTCTCCTTTCTCCGGTTCTTGCGCTTTCTTTTGCCCGTGTTCTCTCTCGCGCTCTCTCTCCCAGCATCTGTTGGAACAGGAGTAGGCTGCTGCTTGACTCTGGGGGGCACATGTTCAAATGATGAGAGGGATTATGGGTTTTAGTGTTCTCCTGAGACCTGAAATACAAACACGCACACAGCACTAGAGGTGGGGTGGGGGTGGGGTGGGTGATGGGGGGGGGGGGGTGGAGATCTGGTTCTAATGCTGTCCTGCAACAATCCCTAATGAAACAGAGCAGGGATTTGAGGCCAGGTCATTCCAGGACTGATGTTGCCTGCTCACACACACATTCACACGTGCACACAATTTATCCAACAATGAAATCGTTTGTAATTGTTGAAAAACAACCCACTGCACATTCACAGATCTTAAAAGGACCCTTTATGGAAATGAAAGTAAAAATAAAAGACAATGGGGGAGTGCTGTTATCGGAAAATAATCAACATCATGGTCAGGTGATAAAGTGGAGTCGCTACACATGGAGGTCCTTATTCTTTTAATAGGACATGTTTAAGTGCTTAAATTCTTTTTTTTAATTATTTATCAACAACACACTTTTTAAATTATTTGTTTAATGCGTTGAAACAATCCACAAAACAATTTCCTTTACTTACATTAACCAGGTTAAACCTTATGTTAACCAGTACTTTTAACCAGTATGAAGTGTTTGTGCTGGAGATGCCTTTGATCATTCTTTAATCTTAATAAAAGTTGTGCTCATGGACAAACATTTGTCATTAGATATGAAGCCTGTGTGATAATTTGGACAGAGTAGCATAATTTGGACTAGTTTTTATTTTTATTTTGGGGAACGCCAAATATAATTTGTTAGAAAATATACAGTATGTTTCTTTTTTCCCCAATGTCATTCAGATTTTCCAGTAGTAGTGTCCCTATTCAATTAAATAATGATAATAATAATGATGATGATGATGATGATGATGATGATAATAATAATAATAATAATAATAATAATAATAATAATAAT
>JAQMYL010000036.1:32587636-32603310 GCA_030014365.1 Clarias pachynema
CCCATCCTCATCTGGGTGAAACAGAAAGCAGGAATTGATCTGCATTTATACTGTGTGTTAGGTGGCAGGCAGTTCAGATATAACAGTTGATGTTAATTGATGTTAATATGGAGTCCAGGTAGTTATTGGAGACTCAGGTAGACTTGTAAGAAATTCCAGTCCTGAACGATCGAGCGACTGCAGCCAAGTCAAGTCCTCAGAGAAACAGCTGTCAACATCAGTCGAGGCCAGAACCGTCTTCATTTACTGTATTCCTCAGTGTATCGGCTTGTGCAAAGAAAAAACAATCAAAGTATCGGTTAACTTTAATTGATCACTAATGAAGGCTTGAGCATGAGGTGCCTTAATGGAACCACTGCTCATGCGGTCATAAATTAATTAAGTAATACATTTTTCCCTCTGTTTTATGCTGGATTTTAAGTAGACGGGGCAGCGGAGCACTACTAAGGTCACAGTTACTGTAGCTGATGTCCAACCAATCCTGACTAATCTAAGATCTAAGGGTATATGGATCTGGCAGTTCCTGCTAGTATGCCTATAAAGTGTGTACTTACTGTAAGTTACAGTGTGTGTGTGTATGTGTGATATATATATCACACAAGACTGGGAGGACAAATGTACTTTGAAATGTGACAAGAACTACTTTACAGAGTTCAGTTTTCACTTCATGGCTGTTTTTCTGTGTGAGAGTGTTTTTTTTTTTTTTTTTTTTTTTTTTAAAGCAAGTAAAACATGATGCCAATTTACACTGGCATTCGTTCTTGTACTTTAACGTGTGCACACACAATCAGGAAAATTGCAAGTCCTTACTTCAGCAGACAAAAAAAGTGCTAACAATAGATGAATTAAAGGTTACCAACAATATATGATGAATGTCATACCACAGCAAATTACTGAGAGAAAAGCCCTAATGAAGGCGTTTGCAGAAAAACCAGAGGCCAGTCAATAATTAGAGGTGCCACACTTGTACTCGCTGTCTCCCGACTTCCCTCTTTGCTGTTTTTCCGCCACTTTAATTACACAGGTTAGAATCCTTTTAACAATATGATTTCTCTTATGTGGTTTGACTGATGCAAGGTGTGTGCGGTTAAGTTTAATGAAAAGTGAAAAATACAGTATCGTTCTTGTGATTATCCTGGAAGTTAGCAGCACATGTTTAACTTTGTGTTTCAGGGAGATTCAATGATTGTGGTGCCATTTGATTGAATGATTGAGGTACCACCATCAGCATGTGAATCCAATTGACATCTTGTGCTTAAAACCTTCTTTTCCATTAGTCATTCAATTATCTCTGTGGAATATTTATACTATTCTCATATTCCCTCTCCTTTTCCTTGATGACAGCTTTGCACATTCTTGGAATTCTCATAACCCATCGCTTCATGATGTAATCTCCTGATATGATTTTCCAGTCTTGAAGGAGTTCCCATATGCCCATTTAAAATTAAATCACCATTTGGATGATTACATATAAACAAATACCTAAAAGCATTCTAATTAATGTAGTGTCTTAAGATAAAACATGTTAGAAGATGTACCCCATGTTTGTGTTGAGGTGTTTCACAAGGGCCAGAAAAGAAGCAGGCAAAGAAAACAACAAAGGTATTGGGCTAACCTGTCCAATGGACTTGTCTATTATTAAAACCAACAAGGATTGGGCTAAACCATCAACTGCAACAAAGACATGTGGTTGAAAAAAATCATAAATGAGCATGATTAGAGATCTCTTCAATGCTTGGTGGTGTTGCCTTTTGAAATTCAATGGAAAAAGGACTCACAGGATTGGAACTAAACAGCTGTATGGCCATGAAAAAACGCTTGTCAGTGAGACTTTTCAGAAAAAAAGCTTCCTTTTGTTAGAGACTTTGCTACAATGGAATATATTTGCTATTGTTTTACAGTGTAGAAAATAGTCAAAATAAAGAAAACCCCTTGAATGAGTTGTCATGTCCAAACTTTTGATTGATATTGTGTATATACATACATTAATAGGAAAAATAAGGCATGTAGCACTGAGGCCTTGGACCTCCAGGGTCGAGGGTTCGATTCCTACCTTAGTCTGTGATTTCCAAAGACTTTCAGGATACATTCATTTTAATTTCTAAATTCCCTATAGTGTCTTAGTGAGTGTACTGTATGTACTGTATGCGTCATTGTGCCCTGCAATGAATAGGCACCTTGTCCAGCATGTACCCCGCCTTGTGCCCCCAAGTCCCCTAGGAAAGGCTCCAGGCTTCCCATGACCCAGTACATGATAGGCGGTATAGAGAATGAGTAAGTAAGAGTGAGCATATGTACAATTTTTTTTCACCCAAAAGAAACCAACATTCAGAAACCAGGTGTGGGGAAAATGAGAGTAATTATCAGGCAGGTGTTACTAATGAAATGTGCAAATTTAGTTAATCATCAAGACGTGTGACTACCTCTTTAAAATCATTAGTCTGCCATTAATATTCTCCTTCCCTTAGCATGGACGCTAGTTAAGCAGATGTTCCATATGTGTTGATTCGATTCTTATATGAAGTGCAAAATGCAGCCATTGTGATGAAAGAAACCTTGAAATATTGTTTCCTGAGATGGGTTAATGCATTTATTTAATGGTTACTCGCATGTTTCCTTAGATTACTTTTTTTTGGGGGGTGATAACATAAACTCATTTATCTGTCCTTGCACTTTAAATATACTTGAACTTATGCATTTTTTCTTTGATCCCCCTGAAGAGTCCCAGCTGTATGTGACTCGCTACCGAGATGCTGCTTGAGATTGTTTATTTTTGCAGTGGAGAAATAATCACGCAAATAAGACATCAAAGATGGATCGAGAATTAATATATGCATGCTGGAAAAAAAATTATTTCAAGTGCTCTGGGACAAATGAGAGAAAAAATATTTCTTAGAAAGGCTCAACTATAGGAGATCAAAACTTACAACATTCTGAATGAAATGCAGTGTAGCACAAAAAGAGGCGGTTTACATTGTGAGACGTCCCCTATTTAAAGGGCTTCCCTTTCTCATGCTGATCTTTCTCATTGACCCTCCTCAACCCGAGGCCAGATTTGGTCCTGAGTCTGGCCCAGGATCCTGGATGACTTACGAGGTATGTTCTGGATGGTTGGCATTGTCTGTGTGCCAGCCCTGAGCATACGTCATGGGCCTGGACACCAGTGAACTGGTAACATATTCACTTCTTCTCCCCGCCCAACTCTGTGGGTCTCAGCAAATTCTGCGTCATGGAAAGCACCTCCAATATGGCAGATCTGGCTCAGAAACACACTGCTGTATTTAAAGAGAAAAAAGCAATAATGAAAAACTGTATGTAGAGTTTCAGTGTAATAAGTTTAGCCAGTTTTTTTTTTTTTTTTTTTTTAGTCTGTCAAGTAAAAGTAAAAATCAAAAAGACAACAAAAAGAGACAATAAATAAATAATAAAATATTTTCTTGGGATGTAGAAAGTCACGGATAGACAGCATTCAAAGTGCAGCCCATCTTGCTTAATTAACAATTTCAGGGAGGAAAAAAAGAGAAAGGAGTTTATTATATCAATCAGGATGATTTCTGTTTGTGGCTCCCTGCAGATAAGACCATTTGCATATTAGCTTTGCCATGCTAACCTACATCCGTCTGCAAGCACTCCACTCTTCAATGTAAATATTTCCCTGACTGCTGTACACGTTTTAAAATTTCATTTCTTGCACTCTTTTTTGTTAATTCATTAAATTATAACTAGACTGATGAATTAGTAAAAAGACAACCAAATGAATGAAGAAATGCAGCTCATCAGATGAACTGGATGAAACCCTTATTGGTTTATACTAGCCAGGCTCCTTCTAATTGATTATTAGATATTCGCATGACCATAAAAAACGAGGGTGTGAATTAAAATAAAACGGACAAATACGCTGTAAATAAACCCAACATGAGCTCTTGAGTCGACGGCTACGTTGTAAACCGGGTAATCAAGAGGCTCTTCGGAGAACTGTTCCCGCGGACACGCCGAGGCGAATAAATGAAAATTATAGCGTCTCTGTGTTCTCGCATTATAATATAACAAACACATTAATTCCGTTTACAGGCTGATCTTTGGCTTGTAATTCAAGTAGCTGCGGACTGCTTTTGAAAGACGTGCAATCTAGTTAAAGTCAATAAAGACGGTGGGATTTTTGAAATGAAGTATAACACACCAATAACTTCTGATAAAAAGCAACAATTTTTCCACCACTTACACACACACACACACACACACACACACACACGGAGTGAGAGAGAGAGAGAGAGAACAGTACTGAGTTTATGATTTAAGATAAAGAGAAAAAGGAAGGAAAGTAGAAGAGGTGAAAATAAAGAACAAAGGAGAGAAAAGAGGGAAATAAGTGAAAGAAAGAAGGAAAGAAAGAAAAAAGGAAGAACAAAATTTCAGAAGAAAGAGAGAGAGAAATATGGAATGAATGAATGAAAGAAAGTGGAGGAGAAAGAAAGACACAAATGTGGGGAAGAAAGAAAGAAAAGAAAGTGCATAAAAAGAAAGCTGAGTCAAACCTGCTGGATTCTCGTTCATGTGTCTGATCGCTGAGGTATTTTTCTAATTGATATTTGTCTCTCATGGCCTGAAGAACCGCACATCAATCATCCCGGAGACGCCCGTCTCGTATCTGTTATTGGTATTGCAATTTGGGAATTCGGATACCTTTGATTAACCCATATCTTTACCCCACCCCCTTTTTTTGTTTTTATTTATTTACTGTTTTTTAATCACTTTGTGTTGACCTGGCTTCATATCTCCTAATAAATAACATCACACACAGATCAGAATGCCTCAGAAAGCTTTGATGTATCCACATTACAACGCTTTATATTAAATTACATATTTCATTTATGGATGGATGATGGCCACAGGCTTTCTGATTCGCCCGTCTTTAATCCATCACCCTTCCTCCTCCTCCTCCTCCTCCTCCTCCTCCTCCCCCTTCAGCTGCAACACGGGCAGTAATATGATTAATGTAAATGACGTTTCATTGTTCTTTCTTATTTACATTCCACTCTATTGACAAAAGTTCAGGGTGAGTTATGGAGTGGGTTGCTTCATTATCGTATTACCTAACTACAGTTTGCAGATGGGAGTGATGGCTCAATAGCGCTCTAGGATAATAACTCCGGCGTTCTTAATAATCATGCTGAGAGCATTTTGACTGCTATTCTAAGCAAAAGGAAAAACACACAAGCAGAACTTCTTTATTATTAGACTTCAAATAACTTGAAACCTAACCGGGACTTGAGAAAGTTCTTTGATTTCAAGTCACTTCCAGCCTTCAAGCAAATGTTTGACACCCCAGAATTTACCTTTTTTTTTTTTTTTTTTTGAAACATTATACCTTCATCCACAGGAACTGTGCAATGTCAGAGACTTGACCTCTAGATGAGACAGCATTCCATTCACACCTAGGGGTAATTTAGCTCACCCACTTCACCCATCTGTATATTTGTGGAAGGTCCTTCAGGTTCCTTCTAGTTCCTTATCACCTGAAGGAAACCCATGTGGGGAACTGAAACCTGTAACCTGAAATTTGGTTCGGACCATGAAGCTGTGAACAAATGATCAGTTTTATCAAGGGTGATGAAATCAAACCAGGATACAGTTGTGATGGAATTTCTCATAAATTAAGGTGTAAAAACCAAACAGATTAACATTTACAGAAGACTTCAAGCACAGTACGGTGATGAGATGCTTAGATGCAGTAAAACACTTGAACGGAGCAAACATTTTAAAGAAAGCCATGCGTCCTTGAATGGCGATCTCGGCCGAGGTGGCTCGGAACCCACTACAGTCATTTCCATGAACATTCAGCAAATGGAACTCCTGTCCCTTGAAAACTGTTGGATAACTTGTCGCTCTTTTGGGGGGAGAGACACTTCTGTCTGTGGGAAGTGTACACACAATTATTCACCAACACCACTTGCACATTACAGGAACTCAGCTGAAAGTTATTACAGTCCTGACCTCAACTCCAAGCTATTTCCACATGTTTGGAGCCATTAAAGTAGTTCCTGGGAGGCCAGTGTTTCACATATGATGCAGGTCTGATCAAGACTGAGGAAGCTCAGCAGGGGATTATATAGAGAAATAAAGGGAGTTTTTACTCTCATAACCGTGTTCTGTTATTCTGTGCAATCAAAAGTCTTGGTTTGACCTGAACGCACTTCATAGAATATTTAAGCATGCTAAATTTCTAAGCTAATTCAATTTGTGACAGCAAATTAGTGCAAACAATGGCCAAGTATTATTAAATTTGCATAAAAAAAAAAATAAACACACAGACAAAACGAAGTGCTTATTTTATTTAATACTTTCAACGTATATTTTTATATCGCAAATCAATCAGAATATTTCTCAAAGTCATGAAAACAGCAACATGGTTTCAAATTAGATATGTAGATATGTACTGTATGTCTACCTTTCAAAAGGAGTCTGGGAAATGGATTTCTTTTCATTTATCTTATGAATCACTCACACACACACAGACATACACACATACCAATGTACTAATAACAAGCAATTAAAACTTTAATGGTTTATTAGTTTTGTTTATAACTGAAACATTGAAAATCTGTACAGATGTTTAGAGACCTGATCTCAGATCAGCACTCATAACTTTGGCTTTATTTCAGCGTTTCCATTAAGAACAGCCGGACGTTCGTTTTATTTATTTATTTTTTTTGCCATTTTCCTGTGAATAAACCCTGTAAAAGCTTCAAATTATTTCATAAAATATCTCATTGATCTTTATTGAGCTATGGGTTTGTGTTGGTTCGCTTGGATGAACATAACGGCACAAAGGGGGCAAAAAAAGGCCTATTGTACTTTAATAACGTTATACAACAAAAATAATCTCACAGGGACAATTGAACTAAAACGAAGTCCTTTGAAGAGTTCACACACGCTAACAGAGTGTTAAACACATTGGTAACATCTGACCATCACTGGAGGACATTTTTGTCATTTCTTCCAAACCCTCAACACAGGCACATAAAAAAAAAAGAACCTTGGCATCAAGTCGCGCGAAGCCAGATATTGACAGCTTCCCATATGGCGTCTGTTTGAAGGAGAGAGAAAAGCGAGGGGAATCTGCAATCAATAACACAAATCCGTCTACCTATTTACAGATCTACCACTTCAAACCCCGTCCCTTAGCACACCACATAAAAGACTTTCATTTTCATATCCCCTTTCATTCCTCTCCTAATGCCTCACACACCCTCTCCAATCGTCCTCTGTCATGAATCACATCAGACACCTTAGCATTTTTTTTTACTCTTTCAGTACGAGATTGGTCCTCATTACCAGCAATCCCTGTAACTACCCAGGCATTATAAAACCTTTAGAGAAAATCCACCACTAAAGCCTCCAGTAGGTCTAATAAGAACCTGATGCTGCATAAGAGGTGTGTGTCATTACCTTTACCACTGCACAGATGCAGTCAGGAGGACACACACACACACACACACACAGAGCCCTAGCTGTGTAATGAACACGACTTGTTTCAGGCACTAATTGCACAAGGGCAGGTTCTTAAACATCAGTGCAACTTTTCAAACCCTTTCTTCCACCTAGCTAAAGCAGAGGGCAATTAAAGTCCAGCAGGATTAAACACACATATATAGACACATACAGTATGTACCAGCATGAGCATGCGCGCGCACACACACACACACACACACACACACACACACACACACACACACACACACACACACACAGAACTGAACACAACAGTACTACAATTATCATGATTTAAAAGAAAGAAAAAGTGGTGAAAAAAAGAAAGGAAAACGATACAAGGAAAAAATAGAAATGAAAAATGTGAAAAACAAATATATAAAAAAGAAAGAAGAAGTAAATAGATTTTAAAAGGTAATTTAAAAACAGAAGAAAGTGCACTCAAAAATGACTTGTCAAACTTTTACATATTGATATTATCTGGTAAGTCTATATATTTGTGTATATATATATAATTTTATTTAACCACCAACAGCAAGGCTCGTACCCCGCATCCTCAGATCCCCAAAACCAACAATCTAGAGAATTAGCCACTTGAGCCACTAATTTTATTTAATGCCAGTATGTTTAATAATTTATCATATTTAATATTTTTATACTATGCATTTATTTATTAGCCAGAATTTATATTTGTTCAAGTTACATATTTTTACTTGAGTGGAAATTCTGCCCTTAATATGTTTGTGCATGAGTGATGGAATGTAAGTAAACAAGAAGGAAAGAAAGAAAGTCCATGGTCGTCGGACATTACAAAGAATTATTAAAGAATTGATTCCATATTAATTCCTTTCATCAATAAAGAAAATAAAAGTAGGGCAGAAAATTATAGGGAAAAATTATTTAAAAAAAAAAAAAAAAAAAAAAAAGATTAAGCAAAGAGTAGAACATGGAATTAAAGAAAAAATATGCAATTATTATTCATGTAATTATTTCATTTATTTAATTTATTAACATTAATTGTAAATAAAAACACGTCTTTTAGAATTTTTTTATTAAAAAAGAAAGAAGGAAGGAAAAAGAAAGAATAAAAAAAAATTAAGAAAAGAAAAATAGAAAAAAATGCTAAAACATTTGGAAAGAAAGAATAAAAGAAAGAAAGATTGAAAAAAAGGAAGGGGAAAAAAATGGAAACAAAATTGGGCCAACAAAATGCAAGAGAAAGAATAAAGATAAAGAGAGAATATGTGAGCAACAAGTTACAGTAACAAACAAAGTACAGAAAACAAAATGATAACTGAAAGGATACAAAATTTAATTAGTAAAACAGGACAGAAAGTCGAAGAAAATAATTAGAAAATAAATTAATAGGAAAGAAAGAAAGAAAGAAAGCTGGTGTAGAACAGAGGCACTGTGTGAGTTTTGTTTGTAGAAGTGAGAATTGTCTCATGGTGTTTCTCTATCAGTCTAAACGTTTCTTCTCTCTCTCTCTCTCTCTCTATAACACACACACACACACACACACACACACACACACACACACACAGAAATGTAAACCTAAGCCATGTGACTCGACTCGTCCCCACAGTTTCCCCCAAACCAGAGAAAGCTTTACTCCAGACATACTGTATACTTTTTCACGTGTTTAATGACGTGCGCGTGAAGGCCGTCACTCTCCGAGGAATAAACCACTCTGTCTTCTTTTATTAATCTTTCTCCACTCCTGAGAGTCGCCCAATCATTACGCTTCAGAACTGATTATGACTCTGATCAGATTAGTCAGGAAAAGCGGCTTGTTTTCCCAGACTCCTCAGTCTCACGCGCCCACTGTGAATCATCATTAGCATCGAACGTGTACAGTAAGTGCTTCTGGGAAAATAAAGAAATGTTTTATTTTTGACTCTGAGTTCAGTCATTTGGTGGTGGGGTGGAGTGGGCTTACCTCAGCCTGGAGTACGCAGAGGGGGAGGGAGGGAGGGAGGAAAGAAAGGGAAGGAAGGAAAATAAATTTACATAATCAGGTTTTCTTACAAAAAAGTACCAAAAATGGGAGGAAATGTTGAAGGAAGTGGTAAAAGAAAGAAAGAAAGAAAGAAAGAAAGATCAATAAATGTACATTATTGGGATTTCTTACAGAAAGTAATAAAGAAAAGGAAGGAAATGTCATAGAAAAGAAAAAAGAAAGAAGGAAGGGGAGCAAAAAGTTCATCACCATGATTTTAAAACAAAAAAACAAAGAAAGGAGGACAAAGAAAGAAAGAAAGAAAGAAAGAAAGAAAATCAAAATGTGTAGTACAATGATTTTGAAAAAAATAGACAAAGGAAGAAAGAAGGAAAAAACAAAAAAAATAAAGAGAAAGGAATTTGTGGTTAGACTCAGCCCAAATGGGAGGAACTAAATGCAGTCTGACTCCACCCATGGTCTTTAGCCTCTACGGTAAGTGGTACTTGTAGAGGTCCTAGTTGTGAATATACCGGTTTACTGCTTATAACTGCTATAATTTGGTATCAGGACCTGGACGTTAAACTGGAGCCCATGTCACAATGTAAAAATGCTATATGATGCTTGTAAAATGCTAAGACACAACCAGCCTGATAGAATCCTGCAGGTTCAGGGTGTGTTTATTATTTCTTCCTCTCCTGTCCTTGGCTATTGATTACTCAGGCCAGAGAAAAGATCGATGTGATTGACTCTCTATAAATGAATGAAAGTGAGCTGTCTTTAATCAAACGAGTGAGAGATTTAGAGTAAAGTTTCAAACAGGGACGTGCTGTTCCACCTGATCATCAACATGCAGCTGATCACACATTCACAGGTTCGAAGTTATTTATTCTAAAAGTAGTTTTTGTATTCATAAAGGAACATTGATGTTATGTAAAAAATAACCACTGACAGGGGGTCAGTTTATAAGAATATCAAGTTAATAACACAAAACGATTAAAAGAGTTTTTGTTTGTTTGTAAATGTCAAATCAGTTGATTTATCTCTGCCTGTCAAAAAGCTCTGAGACTGGAGACTCCTTCCTTAAATTCTAAATGAAAGCACATCTCACAGAAAAAAATTCATGCTGAGGAAGGAAGGAAAAACGAAAGAACACAATTTCTTAAAGAAAGCACAAAAGACAGAATATCGAAAATGTATGTTATCATGATTGACTGAAAAAAAGAGGAAAAAATAACACACACACATTTTATTCAGTCTCCTTTAGCGCTGATTACAACACACAATGTGGTGTCCAGTTTATTTGTCAAAATGATTCCTTATGCTCCCAGAAACATTCTTTCACAGTCTGAGTTCTGGAATTAACCCAGCGCCATCAGGGAAGAAAAACTCCATAGATGTGATAACCTGGTCATTCAGTACATTCAGGTCGTCAGCTGACTTCATTTATTGCCACATAACATTGCTGAGTCTAAACCTGAGCGACTGAAGCAGCCTCAGATCATAACTGTGCCTCCAGAGGCTTGGACGTTCGACGTTATGCATCTCATTGTGGGCTTCCCTTCTTACCCTGATGCCCACAGTCTGGACTCATCAGACCACATGCCTCTTTTCCATCACTCCAAACTCCAAACTTTTTTCTCCTTAGCAAACAGAAGCCTTTTTTCTGATTAGACTCACTAACACGTGGTTTTCTTAAGGACACACAGCATGTTTAGTCTCAATCCTGTGAGTTCTCATCGCACTCTGTGTGTATGGAAGTGCTCTTATCTTCCCTATTAAACATAATTTATTTTTTACCATTGAGAGTTTTAGTGTTTAAGTGATCTCTATATGTGATTTATTTCTTTCTGACCACGTTTCTTCCAGATGGTTGACAGTTCAGTACTGACATTCCAGATTTTGATAAGGTATTGATGGGTTCTTAACCCAGTTCCAGTAAATTCAAACCTCCTTTGTTGCTTTCCTTGCTTGATAAAAAAGTGAATGATGACATATTTATTTATTTCATTATTTATTTTGTCAGTGCATTAACAAATGAAAAAGAGCAATAAATAAATAAATAAATAAATACAAAAGAAAGAAAGAAAGAAAGATTACATTATTTTTTTTTAAAAGACAGCAGAACAAAGAAATAAAAAGAAAATTGACAGTATTTTATAGATTTACAGATGTATTAAATGATAGATAGATAGATAGATAGATATAAATGCACATTATCATAATTTATTTAAAAACAAGTTAAAAGAAATGAACAATAAGAAAGAAAAAAAAATAAGAAACAGAAATAAAAACCTGAAAAATTACATCATGATTTATTAAGTAAATACACATTAATATGATTTATTTAAAAAAGAGAAATAAAGAAAGAAAAAAAAAGATAGAAAGAAAGATAGAAAGAAAGATTACATTATTATTTTTTTTAAAAAGACAGCAGAACAAAGAAATAAAAAGAAAATTGACAGTATTTTATAGATTTACAGATGTATTAAATGATGATAGATAGATAGACAGACAGATAGATAGATATAAATGAACATTATCATAATTTATTTAAAAACAAGTTAAAAGAAATCAACATTAAGAAGGAAAAAAAAATAAGAAACAGAAATAAAAACCTGAAAAATTACATCATGATTTATTAAGTAAATACACATTAATATGATTTATTTAAAAAAGAGAAAAAAAGAAAGAAAGAAAGAAAGAAAGGAAAAATAGGTAGTAAAGTAAGATTTGAGAAGTCAGAAGGTGCTGCGGTAAATGTGTATTTAGCATAAACATACATAATAGCCTTAGATAGGCCAGAGGGTGTGTGTGTGTGTGTGTGTGTGTGTGTGTGTGTGTGTGTGTGTGTGTGTGTGTCTTGCATGATCTGGCCCCTTGACGATGAGATGTTCTCGGTCTGGTAGCTCCAGGGAGAAAGCAGATTGAAATTATTTGGCTTGTTCCTAAGGCATACACTGCTGGAAATAAACACAGGATGACCAGTTCATAGTCAGGGTCCAGTTTCTTTCCTTGTGTTTGTGTGTGTTTGTGTGTGTGTGTGTGTTTTTTTTAATTGTTCAGTCATGGTAGCTCATGGGTTAACGCTCAGTGCTAATAACTGGAGGGACGTACATTGAAGTTAGAAGAATTCTAAAGATATTGGAAGTTACCCAAAGTCCATCCATCTTCTCCTCACACAGGATGACAAACTGCTCTATTAGACAACTGAAACAGAGAGCACGTAGCTTTGTTAAGAAATCCAGATTGCATAAATATTTAAATTACTCCATCCATACACAAGCCCTCCCCCTTTGTTTGGAAAACCTATATAGGGTTTCATTGCTGTGCTGTAATTCCCTTGGCATACATTTCCATATATTTGCATATTTGCATATGATTGGCTCTGCTGTTTTATGATGCAATAACACTTACCTGTCACAAGCACGATATTGAGTTTTTAATACTAAAATCAAAATATGGACAATATTTACATTCACATTTTGCAAAATATTTCTTTGTATTAAAACATGCTGTTTAAGGTGTCCGCTAAAAAGAGATTATTATTATTATTATTATTGGTAGTAGTAGAAGTAGTAGTATTATTGGTAATCATTTTTGTTATGATTATTTGTAGTAGTATTATGGCCAGTGGTGCCTCTGGGTTGCTGATTAGAGGGTCAAGAACTTGAGTCTGGGTTGACACTGTTGGGTGCTTGAGCGAGACCCTTAACCCTATGACTCATCCACCCAAGCTCAGTTAGAAAATGGAAGGGGTTGCAACAGGTAGGGCATTTGGAATAAAACCCCATAAATATATACAGTAATAATAGTACATACAATTAGTATTACAGCAAAATCAACAGTAAAAAAAAATTAGTACCACCATGGAGATATTTCTGTCATTTCTTTGAAGGTTATTTACTGGGTCAGGTTGCCAGCTCCACTATATCTGAGCACTTAAGGATGAAGGACCTTGCTCAAGGGTCCAACAGTGGCACCCCATTCACATTGGGGCTTAAACTGGAGACATCTTGATCAGCAGTACAACACCTTAGCCAATGGGAATACCCCTGCAATGTAGTTAAAGTAGTAGTACATTTTATTATTATTATTATTATTATTATTATTATTGTGTTCAATAAATGTTTTAGGTATGACATTTTTGCATATCACTAAAATTGGTATGGGGGAAGTATTTCCAAAACGCTCATATAACCAAAACTTCAGGAATATATACAATACAGGAACTTGATACACATTTTATGTACATCATACTAGAAATCATACCTAGACTACCAAAAAAACTGCAACAGATTACACTGATTACTGGGAACATTCTTTGGGAACACGTGTTAACCATTCTACAGTAGAAAAAACACATTTTTGAATGATTAACAGTTTTACAATTTGCATCGGCAGATTCTTTTATTCCATGACTCTATGAAAGTATTGCAATTTCAAAGTGACCTCATACTGTAATTCAAAATCAGAGTAAGATTGTAAACATGATTACATAACATTGCTGAGTGAATGAACTAAAAATGGGCATTTTTCATAAACTATAACGAATGATTCATAGAAAAAACGAAAAGCATATTTCAAGCATGAGATGTTTAATGGATTCACATATCAATGCTTTTAATAATTGCAATTCGACTCCAATTCAATTAATCCAACTACGATCCTACTACAGACCCAAGTGCAGTGAACTTTATGTACAATTATACACGGGTCATCTCTGGACAATATGCTGCCCATCTGCTGTCATCTGCTCTCGCTCCCATTCAGCATGGCCTAGAGCCCAAAGCGGGTCACATGTTGTGTCTTTCAGCCATATTTAGGTCAGGCTTTTCTTTTATGGACATTCTTAAAGCTTTGGGTTCAGAAGTAATGCATACAAAGCATAACAAAAGGAAGAAAAGATGTAAAAAGAATGGATAGAAGAAGTGTGGATGACTTAGAAATGGACAGGAAGGAAGTCAGGTATACTGTATGTAGGTATCCACTTCCAGTTAGAGTTTTGCTGCAAAAGGGATGAGAGGATATGAAGATTTAATGATGATGGTGTGTGTGTGTGTACTGGTATATACACACACACACACACGTTGTGTCATTTGCACCTTCCCGACTGGCGATAATGAGAATATTAATCCGGCATTAGAGCTTTTAATGACATGATCACAGCACACATACTGTACAAAAGGCCTGAGACAAGATCAGACAGATATGCGCTGATATTAGATCTACTCAACAGCGCACATTAACGTTGCTGTGTTCTTGACAGAAATGGTGACGTGCAAAACGATAAAATTCGCACAATATCTAAAAATAGTGATTTATCCTCCATATTGATCGTTTTACAATCCAGGTTATGACTCCTAAGACCTGGAACAGCTACGACCCCCATTATGTCCTGTTATGATCTCATGAACGAGGCCCCATTGCTAATTGTCTCTCATAGTAGATTAATGTGCATTAAGATCACACAATAAAGCATCTTAATTAGGCTTGGTCATAAAAGAGTCTAATTTTATAACTCCAGGCTATTTCCTGTGAACCAAGCCTCGGGTCTTTGCAGTGCTTCAGGCAGTGTTTCACCTGACACGGATCAGAATTCATAAAAAAAGCTGTATTTTAATGGTTACTATTTACGGATGAAATGATACGCTCGTTTGTATTTCGTGATCTGATTCGAATCGCGACATTAGTTTTATGATTTTTATTTGATTCTCTGAATATTTTCAACAAAATGTGAATAAAGAAAAAAGGACTGGAAAGATTGCTCTTTTAACTGAAATAGAGCTCCAAAGTCAGTTAAAACGCCAGATTAGTTTATTTACATCCTGAGAATTTAATTTGGGGTCATGTGATCACGTAAGAAATGAGAAGAGAAAGAGAGAGAGAGATTGTCACAGGTGTGTATGTCTCCATTTCCCCTGGTCCATCTCAGTCGACGTGTCTAATTGATTGGCTGTAGCTGATGAAGAAAGGTCACGCTCCAACTTCAGGTGTGTGTGTAGCGTATGTACACTCTGTTTAAATGCACATTAAGAGTGTGAAATGGGGATTCGACCTAAAGAGAGACTCTTTAACTCTTTGTTTGCTACAAACTAGGGGTTGATTCCGCTCCCTGAAGGCCAACACAGAGAGACTGAGGAGGAGCTTCTTCCTGCAAGCGATAAGGTCTCTCAACCACACCACCACACAGGACTAATACCATCTTTTTAACATCCAAAATTGACTGGACACTTATGGACAC
>JAQMYL010000036.1:32629722-32640623 GCA_030014365.1 Clarias pachynema
GATAGGGTTAGATGGAGGCAGATGATTCACTGTGGCGACCCCTGAAAGGGAACAGCCGAAAGACAAAGAAGAAGAATATCCAATTGTGTCAATGTGTCAGGAAATCACATCTACCATAAATGGCGACAAGTATATGCACACCTGACCATCACCAATATCTCATTGTGTTGCTATCCTTTCTAAGATGTTTGGCATTTAATTCGGAACCAAATGAATCTATCTATCTATCTATCTATCTATCTATCTATCTATCTACTGTATCTATCTATATATCTATCTACTGTATCTATCTATATTTCTGTCCATCCATCCATCCATCCATCCATCCATCTATCCATCCATCCTTCCAGAATTCTTCCCCAATATTACAACAAAGTTGGAAGCATACCCTTGTCTTGAATATCGTTCTACTGTATGTTGTGCTTTTACGATTTCTGAAACTAAGAGACCCAGACCTGTTATAGGTTCATAATTCTCAGGAACAATAAGCTTCACAAAGAAATTGTGCATTCAGGTTGGTGTAGAAGAACTTCTACTGCACTGGACCCTTGACCTCAATTACTATAAATTCCTTTGGAACATCCTGGATCCTCCTCACCTAACACCAGTGCCTGATCTCAGCAACGTTCTTGTGTCTGAATGATCACAAACACCTCAGTCATGCTCCAATATCTAGTGGAAAGCCTTCTTAGAAGAACAAAGCTTATTATAATAGCAATGAGGGACTAAATCTAAAATGTTGAAGGATGTCCAACAGTAACATGGGTATAATGGTCAGGTGTTCACACACTTTTGGACTTTATGGTATAGCAAGCAAGGTTTTAGCTAGATGTCGTCAGGCACTGTTTTTACCACAGTGTTTACTAAAACTAGCACCTTGCATAACATATGTGTGGGAAGAAAGCCAAGGCAAGGTTAAAAAGTAAATAAAAGCATTTCGGTTTTATTCTGGTGAAATATATTTATAGTTTCTGAAAGTTGAGGTGTCGATGTATGACATAGACCGAAAAAGAAAATTTATTTTGTCAAAAACTCGAAATGTTGTACTTGCTAAAATTCAGTTTTCTTGACAGGTTTTCCCAAAGCGCACCCCCTACACACACACACACACACACACACACACACACACACACACACACACACACACACACACACACACACACACACACGAGCATATTTTAAAAATCCATCACTTCACCCAGTCGCAGCTCAGGTGTGTGGAGATCCTCTGTCGCCCCCATGCATTTTTTATGAAACAAAAACCTCAAAGCAGAAACCTAGATATTAGTCACTTTAGTAATTAAAAATGCATATTGCTCGGCGCAGCCCAGTGCCTTGCATTATTCAGGGACTGTGTCACTTCTGCTCAAAAGCATTTTTAATGTAAAACATACTCTCTTGGTGATTGTGTGCACTTCTCTTCTCCCCATCGGGTGTTTCTGGGTTTCCATTAGACACACACACACACACACACACATAGGCGTAATACTGGGAAGAATCTGGGGACCAAGTTGAGGAGTATTGACTTACATTACACCCAAGTGAGAGCAGAAAGTTTTGGGGTGAAGATATGATGGATAAATATGTTACATTTTTTATAGACAAGGAAACTAATAAAGAAAGAAAGAAAGAAAGAAAGAAAGAAATTAAAACATTATATAAAAATAAACTTTAAATAAAATCATAATAGATAAAAAATTTTTTTATCATATTCATATATTTTTTTCTGAATTACAATTTTATATTTTACACAATTCATTGCTACTATTTTATCTTTATTACTAACTTATTTTATGCTTACTTTATTGTGTTTTATTTATTTTATGTTTGTTTGCAACTTATAAAATGCAAAATGTACTGTATGAGATTTTTTATTTATTTATTAATATATTATTATCTCTCGCCCGTTCTTTCTGGGAAATGTAGACTAACATACTGTATATACATCTACAGCCAGTCAAAAGTTTGGACACACCTTCTAATTCCATGGTCTTTCCTGATTTTTTAATTTCTTTCTACACTGTTCAACAATGCTGAAGGCTGTTTTACAGGAATATGAAATTGTGCTAAAAATTTCAGTAATCTCCTTTGAACAGTTGATATTGAGATGTATATCTGCTCTGCTCTGTAAATCCTTCATAATGGCTCTAATCTGAGGTGCTGTTAATTGGTGATTCCTGAGGCTGGAGACTCTAAATGAACTTTTCCTTTGCAGCAGAGGTAAGTTTTGGTCTTGCTTTCCTGGGAAGGTCTTCATGAGAGCCAGTTTCATTATGGTGCTTGATGGAGTTTGCAAATGCACTTGACACAATACTGTTCTTGCAGGAACTGTTCACGAACAGCTGACCTTCATGTCATAAAAAAAAACCCAGCTGACTGTTGTTTTTACTTTATTATGTAAAAGTACAATAAATCCAAATTTGTGTCCTAAATTGTGACTGTGTCTGGTGCAAAAGTCAATTTTATTTTTTTTTTAAATACAGTACATGCTTATTTCATGGCTTCATTATTAAGTAAGTACAAAAATAAATAAGTTTCAAAATATTAGTATTCAAGGAAAAAAAAAATCTTACAGCTAAATATTTGTAGAAAAAAGCAGCATATGATGTAAAAAACAAACAAACAAAAAAAACACACAACAAAGAAAGAAAGAAAGCTTCTGGGTTTTGCATGCATAAAAAAGAAGCAGGTGCAACTGTCCCCTTATTTAAGGTTTGACCCAAGATTTCCAGCAAGCATCTAAAACCATGTTAAGAAAATTCTGACTAAATTCATCAAATTTTGATTATAAACCGTACTTAACCGTACCAGTAATTTTTCCCCCACTACAAACTTACTCACTACTAACTGTCCATGTGCAGCTTAGTCCAATTTAGTCCACCATATAAAATAATTTATAAATTCTCATGAATTATGGAGAAACTGCAGGAGATGTGTAAGGTACTCAGAGTGATGCTGCACATTTTTCGCAGGTGCTCCAGTACATCTAAAATTACATGGTTTATTAAAGGACCATCATGTGCTACATGCAGTTCTGGATGAACTCAATATTCTCTCGAATGTTCAGGGGGGGAAAAAAACACAACCTTAGAGTTTGATTTTGACTTTTGCACTAATAACTTAGATAGGCTTAGGAATGGTCACCTGAGAAGAAATTTCCCACTTGTGGATATGAACATACTCATGATTTCTAAAACAGATTTATTGTAATTTCCCAGTACAGTGAAATGTGTTAAATATGTTAGTAGTTGACTAAGTAATAGGGTGTGGTGTTGTAGAAAAAATAATGAACATTACCACATTAGAAAGTTGGCTTTTTTTCAGTAACAGCACACCAAGAAATGTTTCAACCTCCTTTATGAGAAAGCTATTTGCCAATGAATACAGGATTTTTAAAATCTGTTTATAATTAACTTAAAGGTAATCAGATCTGTAGTACTGAGGAGTATTGGCAGAGAATGAGCGGGTAATCAGTGAGTGGTTACACCTGTGTGTGATGAAGTGTATTAATAGGATGTTTGTGTTACAGCGAGTGGTTTTCGACTCGTAAGATACGTCCGACAACATGAAAGCTGACATTTACTTTGACCATGAACAGACCAGTGACAACGAAAACATTGTGTGCGCTTTTGGTTTTGATTAACGCTTTGAGTTGGCTAACAGGGACCAAATCGTCCTCTGCCCTGATGTCTTTTCAAAGTTAGAATACTTACAGGCTGCTACAGAAGACAGTGGAAACTTGTTTTCCTGAACATTATGGGGCTGTTCGAATCAAACCGAGACTTGTGATGAAATTCCTCGGGAATGAAGTTGGGAAAAAGTGATGAGACTCTTAACCAGAGTAAAACATGTGAATGATACAAATGTTTTATATGAAGGCTGTATGTCAGTGAATCACGATCCCTGCCGAAGTGGTTCTGAGTCTAGCTCCTGATCCTTGAAAATCGACGGAAACTTGTTACCAAGTCTGTCTGTAGGAACTGTGCACACAATCATTCACCAATACCACTTGGACATTACACAAACTTTGTTGGAAGTGATCGTTAAAAGTTGTTGCCACATCACCCCTACAATCTTGGCCTCGCTGCGAGCCATTTCTACATGTTTGGACCATTAAAGGAGTTCCTGGGAGGACACGGTTTTCACATAAAGCATTACGTCCAATCATGGCTCCGGCATACAGAGAAAACTTTTGTTTTCTGTTATTCTGCACAACCAAAAGTCCCACTTTGACTTGAATGCGCCTCATAGAAGGTACCAATTATTACAAAAGAACTTCCCAGTTTGCAAATACATATCAGAGAACAGCGTCTGGCGTCGCCACTATTAAACCACTTAAGAACCATTTAGAAGTAGGAAAGTGAGAGTGAGATAGCGAGAGAAAAGAAAGGGGGGAAAAAGTGTATTGAATATATCAATGAGGATGATGAGCTTTTATGCTGTCTCCTTTAGGACAATAAACCTCGCATTTAAAAATGTATTCAGAACAATCTATTACTCTCCAAATGGAGTTATAATTGAGCCGGTGTCAAAATGGTAAACAATGACGCCTCTGTTCCAATTAATAAATTACTGACAAAATCTATGAGCCTTAATATTAAGTTGCATTCAAATGGAGTCCATTAAGAGGCGGCGTGCGTGCGGGTTTGAATGCGCCCGAGCGGCGAGCCCGGCGTCATGAACCCGTGGCTTTGGAAGGAGCTGAAGCGTGCTTCATTTAACTGAGAGGAGCAGGAGGAGTCGGAGATCGCTCTCAGCCATAATGAAGATGAATAAATGGAATGATACCTTTGTTATAGTGCGACAGACAGAGAGAGGGAGTGAGAGAGAGAGAGAGAGAGAGACACCAGTGTAGTCAGTTTAACTAGGAGAGGCGGAGAGGGGAAAACATCTCATTAGAAGCAAACAAAAAGAGGAAAAGCAAAGGAGCAGGCGTTGTGCAGGAGAGGGGTAAATACGGAGAGAGGTGATTAAAAGAGGAGCGCCTTAACGAACGCCGCTAATGAAATGGATATGCTAATGTTGTCATACTTAGCAGATGGAATTAAAGTGACTTATTGTAATGCTCGTGTTACAGTATTATTAACATGGCATGGGAAAGGCGGGATACTGAATCATGTGGCTAAATCATATGTCACCGTCGGACTCCGGTTTTGATTTTTCTTTCATTAAAGAGCCTCGTAGAGAGATAGAGAGAGAGAGAGAAATAGCAAGATGAAAAGCAAGTCAGGATAAGAGGAAGATAACAAATAAAGGGGAGCAAGGGGAATGGTTGGATTTCGTCCCATTATACACAAATGTAGCCATAAGAAAGAGGATGAACACTTACATGCTTAACCTGAACCTTTGCTGCTTTTTCAGATAAATGAATACCTATGAATGAATCGCTCTTTATTTATAAGCATAGGGAAAGAAACGTAAAGATACAAATAAAATAAGTATTGAAACATGGGAAAATTAGATGGGATAAAGATATGGAATTTGGAATAGACGGGTTGAAAAAAAAAAGGAGGGAGAAAAGAAAAAGCTGAATATATAGAGGTTAATAAAGTGGAGTAAAGAGACATTAAGCAGTAAGCAGGGAGAACTATAGATGGGGTAAAGAGGTACATAATCCATCCAAGATATTTTCATGTCTGTCTTAAAAAAATAGAGGTGAACATAAGTACATTACATACGGGAAGTTGTCACCAAGTGTAATTGGGACCAAATTCCATAATCTATATAGTTAAATGGAACTATCTGTACGGCTAACTGTATCTAGCCGGCTAGGTCTGGGGGGAAAAAGTGTTACATTTGTACTAAATACACCATAACTTTGAAAGATTCCAACTCGATTTAGCTGAACTTTGTAATGCATTTTTGCACAGAATGAGGGATATGAAATTTGATTCCTGTTACTTACATTGCGCCCGCGTTCCGGGCGATAAACTTCACGATCAGTGTGCGGAGCAGGAAAGCTTATGACCACCAAGACCTATATTAATGTACATGCACTTCAATTTAATATATATCCCTTAATGATTTTAAAGCAATGCAAATGGTGTGTGAATTGGATAATTCAATTGTATTTCACTTCTGTACTGGGATTTCTTAAACAGGTTTAAAAATTACTACCATTCTAACAGTATTGTTCCATAATGCGTATTAAACAAAAATTTGTCTATGAAAAGCATTTTTGTTTCACAAAAAAAAAATGTTGATAATGGACCCGATTACATAGACAAACGAGACATTACACTGATTATAAATATGTATGAAATGTACTCTGTATATACCATTCCTATTGTGTTAAATGGCACAATATATATAGCTTTAATGATCCTTCCATACATCTGGTCATTTCTGTTCTGCACAAACTCTGTTTTTAATTACTGCCAAAATATATGTAATATATACGCCAATTTGATGGAATCCCAAAGCTTCATCCGCCGCACATTAAGGCACATTAAGACCAAGCGCTGCAG
Source organism: Clarias pachynema (assembly GCA_030014365.1). Taxonomy (NCBI): domain Eukaryota; kingdom Metazoa; phylum Chordata; class Actinopteri; order Siluriformes; family Clariidae; genus Clarias; species Clarias pachynema. The sequence goes on from JAQMYL010000036.1 coordinate 32,636,190, forward strand.
ATTGGAGTGTAGAGTCGTGATTGTGACGGTAAGTGCCTCGCTCCTCTCCTCCACCATTAGGAGCACGGAGGGAATGGAAAAGGATGGGCGAATGGGTGGCATATGCTCTAATGTGTCTTAAAGCCGTCCACCTGTCATCGGAGACGAGAGCGGCTTACTGATGGCGTGATGAGCTTCGTTTAACTGATGGCTCTTCTAAATGAACTCGCTGCCATTCAATTGATGCCTTTGCCCATTTCGCCCGGCGCCCAAATGATACAGGGCCCCGTAATTATGCCACGTTTCACTAAGAGAGAGAGAGAGAGCGTCAAACTTTTATTCAAAGATAATAACACTCATTTTTATTCCGGCCTGAATTAGGGTGATACACTTATGCATTACAGAAAGGATATCAAGCACTTTTTTTGATTAGGATTTACAACCTGCGTGTCCTTGCAGTCAATAACAATAAAAGCGTTATGGTTATTGCTCATTAGCTCGCCACGTGGATCCTGTCAGAGCCAGTTTGTGAGTATGTGAGCCAGTGTCATAACAGTTTGGATTGTTTTTAATTAACTTTAGGGGTTTTTATACTACTTTGAGGTCCTATTTAAAAAACAGTCTACTCTAAGTCTCTTTTTAGTTAGGATTTTTAAAAATATCTTTAGTGACAGATTCAATATCAAGTATTATTATTATTATTATTATCTCCAATGTCGGTGCTTGGTAACAATCCAATGTTAAGCTATACATGTAGCGTGATATAGGAATTAAGTACTTACCAATTCAACAACATGACCTGTAACAATAAATGCAAAAAAAGCTAAATGTGTTATGTAATGACTATCACACTCTGACGAAGACCATGACGTTCCCCAAACATATCGAAGAATTCAACGGGAACAGTGTCAAAATAGAAAAACATACATTCATCAAGTTAACGCTACAGTACTTCTTAGCCAAGTCCCAATCAGGTTCGAAATATGTCTATCAAGTTGTCACAATAAGATCAAAACACATTGTTGCCATGTCTGACCAGATTACCGGGCATTTTATGTGCTTACTACATTTTTGGATTTACCATAAACCTAAAGGGGAGATTGTGAGGATTCCATTGATGTAGCAACAATGCAGAGACATCCCAGTGACAACTAAAGTCAGGACACCATCAAGTCTTTCCTGTCTGTGCCATGCATATAGAGCTATTTGTTTTGTCAACTGGTCAACGCCATCATTATTACATCCTTATTAAGTCTTCCTGTGTCTTGGTCCGACCATGTTCTCACCAGGCTTTTTTTTTAACATGTCCGAAAAGAAAGCATGGCAAGTCGAAGGAAGTAATATTATACACTTACCAGTTTCTACTGCATTCCTGCCAAGCTGGACAAGTTCATACTGATTTCGCCCAATTTTTTGATGGTGGGAACATCATTTAGTGTGCTCGGGCTTTAATCAATGCAAAACTAATTATTTGTCAATTTGCTTTGGTATAAGATTCGGACAGATGATATACATATAATAACCCAGGAGTGAATGGAGATTAACACAAGGTTTGTATTTTCCCTAATGAGCCCAGGGAAGGGTGGTGTGTAAAACATAATCAGAGCAAGGCCTTTGTTTAAGCTGGGTAGTTACTCCAGAGGTGTGTTTGGGTGGGTGTGGGTGCAGAGGAGGAGTAGAAGGAGGATCTTATGCACATTGTGTAAAGAGCTCTAATTAATGTGTGTTTGTGTGCGAGACAGAAACTGGCCTTTTCTCCTCCAGGGATCAGCCTGTGATAGAGTCAAGTGTACACTCTTGGCAGTGTGACCTGGATTTGGGAGCTGAGCTGCAGAGCGAGCAAATGTTCGTTGAGACCTTTCGCTGCAAAACCAGGCCTTCTTATAGATAAAAGCACGATACACATCAGACTACAGCCTCATATGGCACCGTGTCTGGGGAGGAGGAGTACCCAGCCTCCCCAATAATTAAGCAGTGAGAGGGATTGAGAGTGATTGGGAGAGAAAGTGGTGATGATGCTGTTGTTGTTGTTGGTGGTGGTGGTATTGGGAGGGTTAATAAGTGAGATTTGCCTAGAATAAACACGATGCAATCTTTAAATTGCATTTAGATCTTTAAATCCACATGGATTTAATATGGACATGTGCTTGAGTTCATTTATGGAAGAATTCTAATCATTAGAATGCAATATATTCATAATGTCTCTTTATCCTTACTGCTATTTTTTGCTAGTCAGTTAAAATAAGCTAACTAAAAAGAGATTGTGAAGAAATCACAATAATAATTTAAAAAGTTAAAAAAGAATTGGTATAAACTTTAAACCTTCTCTACATCAAATACATTTAATTAATACATGCTTCATGTTCATACATAATTTTCATTGATTTCTGATAGGAATTATAGGTCATATGTATAATTTTCACTCATAATGCTAGCAGGCTAGTGAATAAGAGCTAACCTGGGAGGGTTTCTAAGGGAAATTCTATGTCTCATATTCCTACATGTTCAAAACTGATAATGCTACCTACAGTTTGCTAACAAGCATTTTTTGAGAGGGAATTTGTTCATAATACGTTTGATAATGCAAACTAGTAAAGCTTAAAAGATTGTTGAGAGGAAATGTTGTGATATTTAGAGATTCTTATAATCATTGTTGATAATGCTAGCTAGCTGGTGAATAACAGCTAGCTTGGTATGATTACTAAGTTTTTAAGATGGAATTAAAAACTTAATTCAAAATATTCAAACGTTTTAAATAATTTGGATTGCTAAGAGAGATTTTAGTTTATAATTCATAATTCTACTCTTCATTAATAATGTTTGCTAATTGGCTAACAAGCAAATCTGACAGGATTGTTGAAGGAATTTTATTTCATATCCCCACATGTTCAGAGTCTTCACTGATAAAACTAGCTAGCTAGAAAATAAGCTAATCTGACAGGAATTTTACAATATATTTTTTCTTATATGAAGTCACCTTCATTAACATTACTGGCTAGCTACAGTAGCTAACAACCTAACCTGACATGAATTTCACAGATTTTTTTTATTTATCTTTATTTAAAACACTAACTAATTAGCTATTAAGCAAATCTGACAGGAATGCTGGGAAGATTTTTTTTTTTTTTTTTCATATTCTTGATATCTTTAAGGATTTTTAAAAATATATTTTAGTTGTTATTACTAAATGTTTAATCATCTTCAACAACAGTACTGACTAGCTAGCTAACAACCTAACCTGACATGAATTTCACAGTTATTTGTAATCTTTATTTATAATGCTAGTTAACTAGCTAATAAGCAAACCTGACAGAAGTTCTGAGAGGATTTTTCCCCCCCCCATATTCCTGATTTCTTTCATTCATAATCTTCACTTGTAAAACTAGACATCTAGCCAACATACTATATGCGATCCTTTTAGGATTTTTGATTTTATTTTAAAGTTCCAGATATAATTTCCGCTGTTAAAACATGCTAACTGGCTAACACAAGATAACTTGACAGAATATTTAAGAAAATATTTCCCTCTTAATTGATGGCCAAGTGATTATTGAGAAAAAAAACTGTTCATCCGGGTTCACATTATTCAGACCCTTGCTACCTGATAAAGGTATAGCTCATTCTGCGTTATTATGTTCTTCATCTCTATGTTCCCTGTCTTGCCATTTCCTCTCATCCGCACACACAGTATACACAGAGGAAATACACTCACACAGGGAGAAACACTGCTAACACCCAGTTGCTCTGATGGCCATTCTGCCTCAGCACGGCAACATGTGCATCTCGCTGTGAGAAATGTTGATTTCATTCGCTAATTTGTTAATTAGTTTTCCTGCATTACAGCCCCCTCCCTGTCCGCTAATGTCGCCGGACACTGTGAGATGGAAATTGGTTAAAAAACGATAATGAAAGATAGATATTGAAATAAATAAATCTGGAACGCTCCCCGAGGACCTGAATGGAGAAACTTATCTGCTCCGTCTGCTGATACGAAATAATTAAGCGAATTAAGCGAACAAAGGGCCGGGAGAGCTCTGCCTAATGCCGTATCTCTCAACCTGTGGCTAAGTACACCATCCGTGCAGATACAATTCAGAGGCCCATTGAGGCTAAACTCTACAAGCCCTGGCAACACACACTTGTACACAAACATTGCTGTTCTGGCCTCTGAGCTGAGATTGGTTCAAAGCTGCCGACAGCTTTCAGACAGAGGTGTTAAAGGAAAAGTGGGCATTTTTCAAACTAATCACAAATTATCACCTCTCTCTCTCTCTCTCTCTCTCTCTCTCTTCTCTCACTTTGTCTCAGTTCACTAACAACTCTATCACTCTCTCTCCCAGTTCAGGATGTGTATGTGTGTGTATATACTGTATATACGCTACCGTTCAAAAGTTTGGGGTCACTTGCAAATTTCTTTGTTTTTGTTCAGTGATTTATTTTCTACATTCTACAACA
>JAQMYL010000036.1:32640723-32653081 GCA_030014365.1 Clarias pachynema
TCAGATTAGAGGCGTTATGAAGTCTTTACAGAGCAGAAGTAGCAGAAACATCTCAATATCAACTGTTCAAAGGAGATGAATGCATTTTTTGGACACCTTCAGCATTCCTTTACAATGTAGAAAGAAATAAAAATCAGGAACGATCAAACTTTTGAACGGTAGTGTATATATACAAAATGATCAGCATTTTTAAAATAAGGTCTGTAGAATATACGTGAGATGTTCAAGTTAAGCCAGGACAACAGAATAACAGAACCCTGTTATGAGAGTAAAGACGACCTTTATTTCTCTATATAATCCCCTGCTACACGAATGCACTCATCCCACGTGTCACAAGAACTTGGATGCCATCAAGATAGAAAGTTTTCTCAGTACGCTGGAGCATGCTCGGACTGGCTGCTAAGAAACTGGCCTTCCAGGAACTCCTTTATTGGCCCAAAAAGGCCCCAGGACTTGGCGAGTCCCCCAGGGGACGTGGCGATAACTCCCAAAGAGTTCCTGTAATGTGCAAGTGGTATCCGTGAATGATTGTTTGTACAGCTCCCGCAGACAGATCCGTCTATTCCGCAAATTGATTTTCAAGGATCAGGCGTTCCATTTGCTTTATGTTCACAGGAATGACTGCAGTGGGGTCCGTGCCACCATGGCTAGGATTGTCATTCACAGACATACGGCCTTCTTTATAACCATTTGCACCTACTGTAGTTTACACCATTTGCACCTACTCCTAGTTTGACTTGAACCTCCTTCTTATTATTAAAGAAAGGATTTTGTTTTTAAGTGTAAAAGTGTAAGTGGGGAATTGCTTTTTAACCTGTTAGTGTTTTACATAAGCATAAAAGAAAACTTGATAAGACTTCCTCTTGTGTTCGCCTCATACTCTGACCTTTATTGTTAGAGAGAAATGAGGGGAAAAAGGTGAAAAAATGGTTTGTAATTTGCCTTATTATTGCATATTTTTTCTAGGTTTGTTAATTGAATTTGACAACTTCCCTTAGACTTTGTTCATAATTCAGTAAGTTGGCTTTGAGTAAAAAAAAATAAAAAAAAGATTCCTATTGTTTTCTGAGAGCCAGTATTTTTAGGAAATATTTTTCTTAGAAATTATTTATTGTTGTGGTAAAAGAAATTCTGCAGATGCAGTGGGTGTTCAGAGTATTCCTTTAAATAAAAAAATAAAAGAACATAAAAGAAATAAAAGAAATTATTTATGAGGTTGGGTTGCTAGACACTATAATTCACTCAGTGACACTTAAGTACAGGATTCCAAGATAGAGAGCCAGAGTGTGTGTGTGTGTGTGTGTGTGTGTGTGTGTGTGTGTGCGTAAAACAATGGTGAGACCAGATGCCAGCAAACAATAGTAATCATGAGTGGGCTGTGGAGAAAGTGTAGGAACTCGAGTCATTTCTGGCTTCAGTGAAGAAATCAGGACAAAAAAACAATAAAGTGAGAGAGTGAGAGTGAACATGAGAGATAAGGAAAAAAAAATCTTTAACAATTCAATATGCTCCGAACTGATCTCAGCTGACAGTGGCGGTTTGTCTGTAGTTCAGGTTAATTAGCTGCTGCTTATTTTTAATGAACTTCATGCAGTTGTTTGCTTGTATAATCAAGGCACAGAAGCAGAACCGCAAGCTAAGGTGCCAAAAATAAGCTGACAAAAGCATGGGCCCGCCTCGCCAGGCTCCCTCTAAATGGGAAAGCCAACTGCCTGCTTCATAAAACTCGCTTAGCTCGCTCAAACAAAATGGACTGTAAAGTTCGTTAGATGGAAATATTAAAAAAGAATTAAGCTAATGGAGGTAAAATTAAAAGAAATGAGCCAACAAACATATCACGCCAAAAATGGCTCCGCTCTGACAGCTAAGATTCCTAATGACGGACTACGTTCTGAAAAAAAAAAAAAAATTAAATGGCGTTCCGTGCTTAAATTTCTTTGAAAAGTAATGATCCATGGACGATGCACACTCCAGGCATTTTGTGGGGAGCGGTGGGGAGGAGAGAGAATGAGAGAGAGAGAGAGAGAGAGAGAGACTAAACAAAGAGAAATGTCCTGCAGTAAGGGTTAGGTGAATCCTTTAGAAGATCAGTGGGGGCAAGAAGGCTTAATGGAAAAGGATGAGGCAATGGAAGTGCTTTAAGGTTAATGTAAAAGAAAGAAAGAATTATAAATGTCAAGAAAAATCAGAAGAAAAAAACGCGCGGTTAGCTACAGTTCCGCCACGATGCGATGGATTCTTAATGGCCAGAAAGTGTTGATTAATTTTCTATAACAGCATCTCTCTGACAATGGCTCTGGTCTATACTGTATTAACACGCTTTTTCTAGTAAGTTATCGTTACCAGGGAGTCATATGACAGATGCTCCACGTAAACGCCTGTAATTGTTGAAATGGACAGATTTGTATGAAGCAATGTTTATTTAACATTTATGAAAGGAGTATCCAGTGTCAGCACTTGGTCACAGTCAGAAGCAAAGCTGTAACTAGGTTTGCAGACATATGAAAGCCTTTAGGATGGACGGATTTTTGTTTATGCGGTTCCTCTGTGAGAGTAAAGCTGCATTTTTTTTTGTCCTATTAATTTTAAGAGAGGATAAAAAAAGAAAGAGAGGTTAAACGCTAAAAACAACATGCCTATTACATTTTCATTACTCTACTCACGGCAAAATGAAATTTGTGGAAAAAGCTGGCTTGTCGAGTTATACTGCTAGTCATAAATATCAAAAGCAATGATATTTATACGGTAGATATCATAAGTATGAGAAATTTCAAAGCCTTGTTCATCTCCTGGCCTGCTAGCTATTACATATAGAGACTGCACGAGAGACTGATTGAGAGTTCAATGCATGTAACTGGAGTTTTCTATCACAGAGTCACTCATTACAACCCGCATTTTTGACTAAAGTATTCCCCTCTCGTGCCTTTCTCCCCTCATTTCAAGTTTGACAGAGGAAAGACTTTGGATGAAACGGAGGAGTGCGTCCCATTTCCAAGTTCCGATTGTTCTAATGAGGTCGGAGCATTCGCATCTGGATTCGTGTATGCCAGGCCCTGCTCTGAGAATCTTCTGCACAGGGAAGTGTTTAATTTCAGCCCCAAACTGTTGAGAACGTACCCAATCCTGGAAACCTGCAAAAGCTCTCTCTCCCTCTCTCTCTCTCTAACATCGTCTACTAATCTCCTTGAGGAGAAATACGAGACGACAATGGTTAAAGCACCTCCAATAATTGGGTCCAACAGGCTTATGGTATTAACCTAAAATGAGTTATTTTCCCCTTTAAAGTGCAATCCGTTATTTCAATCGCCCTGTAAAATTTGGTCTTTGAGAATATTAATAAACCGCCGCATCGAAAAAATGGGACCGTGGCTCAGTAAAAGGCTGTGTACCTGAAGTCGCGGGCCGAGGTCTCACCAAGGACGGAGGCATGAAAGCACAATGCGGAGTTAGCTCTTGAAGACGACCTTAGCCTTCTTCATCATGCTCCCTTGGAACAAAACAAATAGAATTGGGGCTTTTTGATCGGAACGGAGCAGGGCCGGGGTTCACCACTTCAGAGCCACTCGCGCTTACCACTGAAGTGCACAGACATCTGAGGATTGTGTCGTACGCGTCTTACGAGGCCCTGTCGTACTCTAAGTTTCACTCTGAACGTCAAAAACTTTCAGCCTGCGTCTCCTCATTAAGGAGAGAGGGAATGTACACAGCCGTGTGTTTTTTCAATAAAATTTATACATGCTATTACATAGCTATTACATAAGTCCACTACCAAGTACTGACTCTATTGCATCAGTGAGGAGAGGCTGATATAATTTGACCATTTTTTACATTTTTAAACATTTTCCATATTGCCTTTTTTAAATAAAAAAAATGTAATCAGTAAGCATGAGGGATTTGAGTGGATATTGGATGTAGGTTGTTAAGCAATGATGAGAATTAACACTATTGTAAAATATAAATGTTGCCATCTAAATAAGGTGTGCATTATTATGATTATACCGTGGCAGTCTGGGAAAACGCATTGTATGTCATTGTAGATAAATTTAGTAAAAACTAAACCAATAAATAAAAGAAAACATTTGGGGGCTTTTCTGCCCTATCAATGTTAAAAAGGATATAAATATTTCTTTCATTATTATTATTTCCTTTTTAAACAACATTTTTGTCCATGATGCTTTGATCGAGATGTTGGACAGAGTGGTTCCCAAGTTACAAAGCAAAAAACTTCCAGTATGTGCCCCAGGTGATATTACAGCCATCTTGGAGTCTTGGGAGCAGACTGGCCATGCGCTCAAGAAGGATAGAGGTAGCACCGGTCAATCATGTGTGCCACCTGTGAGCTTACACAAGCAGAAGACTGCAGATAGAGCTGTCCTCCGAGTCTGTTACACCCCTCATCCAGCCAACCTCCAAATTGTACTGTAGGTGAGCAGGAGTTGGAAAAAGATGATGGTATCACATTTCTCTGAAGAAACACATGCTAGCCTTAACCCTTCCTGATTGGTAGCTGTCGCTTTGATGTGGGAGAGTCCTAAGGGAAGGTGGGAATTCAATCATTATAACCTACTAAATAAGGAAGAAAACAAGAGGAAAATGCTAAAGATGGCATATATGACATGGCATGAAACAAACAAGAATGAGCATCTGTCTGTGGGAACTGTACACACAATCATTCACCAACACCACTTGGAAAATACAGCAACTTTACTGGATGTTATTGCCACATCTCCTGTACGGTCCTCACCTCACTCCAAGCCATTTCCACATGTTTGGGCCATTAAAGGAGTTCCTGGGAGGCCAGGGTTTCATGCATTAACTAAGCAGTCTGATTATGGCTCTGACATACTGAGGAAACTTTCTAACTTGAAGGTATTCAAGCACTCGTGAAACACTGGGATAAGTGCAATAGGGTAGCAGGAGATAATATAGAGACATTTTTCACAGTCAAATGTCCTGGTTGAAGTTTTGACAAATCAGAATCGAGCATTCACTAGCATTGTCAAATGATTCTCTACAGCGATAGGTAACGGCAATAAATAGAATAACAAACAGAGGGATAAGGCACTGAGATACTGACTGGAGAGTCAGCAGTCCCAGCTCCTCCTTGCTTGCCATTGTTGGGCCCTTGAGCAAGGCCCTTAACCCTATCTGCTCTGGGGATGCCGTATTATGGGTGACCCCATCTACCTAGGATATGCAAAGAAAGAATTTCACTGTACAGTATTGTATACATGACAAATAAAGGCTTAACTTAGACAAACAGCTATTGTATGTTTTGACTGTGAATGTAAATTTTTTTATTTTACAGCATGTTGCTACATTATTTTCTCAAAGTCATAATTCTGTGAGATTCCTAAAAAATGGGATGTGGTTTTAAATATACAGTAATATGAATCATAAAAATATTTTAGGGGTGGCTGGTGTGTATGGGGAAGCAATGAAAAAAGCCTTTCTGTTTTCATATGAAAAGGTATTTAAACATGTTACATTTTGCTTTTTTTTTTATTATTATTATTATTATTATTATTAATGCAACAATATACAGTATGGTATGCTGAAGTGAAGCTGTGGGTGAAGTGTTTCAAGCCCAGACTATATATTCTGGAATCCTATCAGTGACTACGCACTGTTCAGACCTAATAGTCTGATTGTCAAACTACTAACTGATAATATCATAAGCATTATGATATTATCAGTTAGTAGTTGTCAAAAGTGGGATTAGCTTTTATTGCTCTGAGATTTTTATTTTACACAAACCAACTTAGTTGTACAATCAACAGTAACATGGTCACCCTTTTCTAGATGAAATTATTTCTCTTTTTCTTTCATATCCTCTTTGTGCACCTGTGTCTGAAGAGCACTGACTCATCCTCTTCCCTGCGAATACAGAAATGATCTCCTGCCTGCCCTGTTCCATTTCCCCTCCGTCATCCGGTGTGAACTCCAATGCCAAGTTCCTCTCGCTCACCAGGGATTAACACACGATACCCGTCGGTGAGATCAGCTGCCTCTTTTCCGCAGTTCTCCCGTGCCTCCCTTACCTATCATTACCGCAACGGCTCTGATGGCGCAGTCAGTAAACAAGGCAAACGATTAAGCAGATGAGGTGTGCGTAAACAGAGCAGGTAGACAAAAAAATGAGAGAGAAACACTGAGAAAAAAGGCACTCCGGAGAGTAATCAGGCATGCTGTCTGCGCAGGAGAGAGAGAGAGAGGGGGAACGAGACGCCGCTCCACACAGGTGCTTCTCTCAGCTCTGCTACATTGGTTAATTGAGCAAATCTCTCATTTCAGGCCCTCCTGTAGCTTCAATTAACTCTCTTATCACAAAAGGATGAAATAAATAAATAAATATATAAATAAATAAATAAAAAAAGAACAGCACACAAACAGAATGTTACGCTCGCTCTTTGCCATCGCTTTAGTTTCCACCACTCTGTAGAACATGTGTACAGTTATTGCAGTAAATAATATATGATTCCAGTAAACAGTATGATGGATTTAAATTCTGTTGAATTCTCGATTCTGATTGGTTTGAAGCTGTTGATTAATTTCCTAAATCAGCAGCTGTGATAATAATTCTAGCATATGTTCATATAATTTCTCTAGTATGACTGACACTTAACATGAATGGATGGTTAAAAAATTAGTGAGACGTTTTCATGTAACATTATCGGAAGGAGTCTCCAGTCCCAGCGTAACAATCATGGGGAAAGCTGTAGAATTAAATTTTCCACCACAAGAAGAATTAGGAGCAGAGCTGTTTCTCAAAAACTGCAAAGAAAAAAAGTGAGATGGAACTGAATGACTGTCTATGATCTATCTATCTATCTATCTATCTATCTATCTAGGAGGGGTGTTCAAGTCAAACCGGGATTTGTGATGACATTCCCCACGAATGAAGCCATTACAAGTGATTGACATCTACAGAAGACTTTAAGCACAGTATTGTGATGAGACTCCTACTGTAGCTGCAGTAAAACATTTGAATGAGGAAAACGTTTTAAAGAAGGCTGTACATTTGTAAAATGATGATCCTGGCCCGAGGTGGCTCAGAGCCCACCGCAGCCGTTGCCATGAACAAGTGGAACGCCTGATTCATGAAAATCACCAGCTAACATGTCGCCAACTTGTGGAAGAGATGCATCTGTCTGTGGGAACTGTACACACAACCATTTACAGAAATCACGATTAAGAAATCACGACCATTTACAAACACCACTTGCAAATTAGAGGAACTCGGCTAGGAGTTATTGCCACACCCCCCGTACAGTCCAAGCCATTTCCATATGTAAAGGAGTTCCTGGGGGGCTAGCGTTTCAAATATGAAAAGGTCTGATCGTGATTTCTAAACTTATGGTGAAATGCTGGAACAAATGCATTAGTATACAGAAATGAAGACAGTTGTCACTCTCATAACTGCATTATTTTATTCTGCACAATCAAAAGTCTCAGTTTGACTTGAACACCCCTTGTATTTATCTATCTACAGTATCTAACTTAGATGTAATTCTCACAATGAACCTTTGGCCCCTGGGTTTCATTCCAATAGCACGTGAGCTCCTACACATTTGATCACTTACACCTCCCTTGCACTGGAACACTAGGAGACCAAAAAAGATAATACATAGATTAAATATGTATGGGAGAATTAGGCAATCTCAAGTATTATATCATTTAAATTCAAATCATTCTATCTAATAGGATTCTCTCTTTTTCTCTCACTCTCATTAAAATGGTGGGAATATTAGTAGATGAAAAACAGTAATACACTCTCCCTTATTAGCCAACCATTCGCTTCCTGAACTTTGGGCCGGTGAATATGAATGAACGTTGGCGCTGATGGCACCTACCGGAGTAGAGACGTGTCAAGCGGGGTTGTGCGTAAAGATGGCTGGCTCATATTAAGCCTTTTGTGTGGATCCGCTGAAGATCTGACAGAGACAGCGCTCAATCACACGCGCCTTGTCATGCCATCAATCTGCTTAATTACGCCCAAATGTGAGCATTTTAATAAACGTTATAAATGGTCCAATGGTTGTAAATGGTCTTTTTTTTTTTTTTCTTTCTTTCTTTTTCAGAGCCATGGCGATGCTGGTGTTGGTGGTGCCGCTTCCCCCACAATCTAGCTCTCGCTCTCAAAAAAAATAAAAAAAAATGTGAGAAAAAAGGAGGAGGGAAAAAAAAAAACATATTTACTTCTTTTGCTGAATTTCAATCTGAGGGGCCAATTATCTTCCTACTGCAATGCTACGCTTCAAACTGGAACGCTGTTTGTGTATGTGTGTGTGTGTGTGTAATAGAGAGAGAGAGAGAGAGCGGAGGCATCAGTAGCGCGTGGGGTAGTTGGGGACTTGGGGCCGAGTGAAGCAAAGGGCGACTGCGCTTTGATCCAAACCTGGAGGTCAAAAAGTGAAATTAAAACCAGCGACTGAAACGGCGATGGAATAAACAGGGCGGAAAATATCTGACACTCGCGCCCTCGAGTTCCAATACCCAGTTTTTAACACCAAAGATCTGCAGAGATCCGGCCTGGCCTTCGCAGGGCCACTCTGGCACCCGCACTTAATCTCTGGTGGCTTTGCGAGTGTGTGTGGTCATTTTACACTTGTCACTGCACGGCTAGGATCTATTTCTCGCTGTTTTTTTTTTTTGTGTGTGTGTGTGTGTATATATGTGTGTGTGTATGTGTGTGTCAAAGTGTTTGCGCCGCCGAGAACCGTGCCCTTTTTTTCTTCACTCTCTGAAGGTCAGAGCGTGCGTGTGTGTGTGTGTGTGATTTCGTGCATGTGTGAGGTGTTAGTGAATACACTCCGAATCGCTGGGGTTGAGCTCCGGCTCTCCTTAGGTGAGGTATTAGCAAAGCTTATTTATTTCCATTTCCGAGGCTTTTATTTGCCAGGTTCCCCCGAGGCGTGCCCGATTTCTTCTGCGATTCCCTTCTTAATTTTAATACCCTTTTTACTCATCTTTCTCTCTCTCTCTCTCTCTCTCTCTCTCTCACTCTCTCTTTCTTTACTGTCACCCCAAGCCACCCCCCCCCCTCCCCCCCTGTGCGCTTCTATCCACCAACTTCTCTCCTCTCCTTTCTCGGAATAAAGGATCTCCTGCGCAGGCAGACAAGGCGACCACTGGGATGACGGTAAACTAGCTTCTTTTTCTTCGCAATTAATTGGTGTACAGCCATGTGCATATATGATAACAGATTTTTTTTCTTCTCCTCAACAAGGAAAAAGGGAGGTTAATTAATGTAACAGCCATGTTCGTGGAGATGCTGGATTTACAGTGCCCCATCCCTCCCTCACTCCTTCCCTCCCTCCTTCCCTCTCTCGTGTCTTCCCTCTCTCTCCTCTTTTCTCCTCCTCCCTCCATCCCTCCCTCCATTCTCCTCCAGTCTCTCCCTGTGCCGCCTTTAAGAACCCTGATTCTCCACTAATGACCTAGTTCTTTTAATGAGCTGAATTAACCCCCGGCTACAGTCACCCAGGTCTTAATTGTCAACCGAGGCTGAAACAGGAGACCCCCACAGACAACCCCCCCCCCCTCCTCCATGCACACACACACACACACATACACACTCCATATCATCAGCAGGTACTCTACATTACAACATATCGATAAATACACCAGAGTCATCTTCATCATTAATACCTTTATGGATTTTTGGAAGCATGTTGCCCCTCCGCTGTCCAAACACACACACACACACACATACACACACCGTGCCCTGTGAATCTGTCCGTCACGCTGCGACAGTGCAGTCGAGATCCCAATAATACAATAATTAGAAAAACGCCTGTGCTTGGGAACCTGCAGACTCATTAGGTTTGATTTAAAAGGACCCCTTCATTTAGCAAAACGAGATTAAAAATTCTCCTTCATGTCGCACCCAAGAGGTGTGTTTTAAAAATTCAATACACTGCTTTACTGTAAAGCGTAATGTAAAATAAATGCGATTTGGAGACAGAAAAGTGGACATCTAATTAGAGAGCCTTAATAAAATTCGAAACATTGAGCTTCACACTTTTCCTTAAAAATTTTTTTTTTTTTTAAGATTAAAAAGAAAGAAAATTATGCAGGCGCAAAATCAGGTTATAGAGTAAATATTGCGCAGACTGCGCAGACGGTAAATTGGGGGAAATTTTGTTTTCCATTGGGATGAAATATTGTCTCTAGGATTACAACGGAACAACACAGGTGGTAAATTTATACAGATGCAAAATCCAGGAAAAAAAACAAGTAAATGCAGTAAATCAGTTACCATTTTCTCCTGGATGATGAGAACACTCGGCACGAGGCAGGAATACACCTTAAATAAAACTCCTCGTCAACACATCATAGGCTCTGTAGGAATTGTACAAAAATAAAATCATGAGTCAGGAGTCATTCAAATTCTCTCTTTTTGTCCCTTAACTGTTTTTGTATTTCTCGGGCTTTAAACAAACTGGTTTGATTTTTTCCCCCCTATTGTTACCTCATATAAGAAGATTCCCTCATTTACATAAACATAGTAACAGCACATTTGGAGAAGGAGTGAAGCAGCATTTGATCTGGAGCATTAACACTTTAACATTAACATTTGGGGAGGCTATAAACACTTGCATTAACTTTGAGAAATAGAAAAATATGTCACGTTTAAATTAGACTCAAATCCAAATTTAGGACTGGGGCTACACTTCAAGTCCAGACCACCTGTAAACTGTCCATCAATGAAAAACTGTTAAATTATTCAAGCCTATGTTTATGTGTGTTACATCAAATTTACATTGAGAATTTACATTTACATTGACAGCTCCCTTATTTGAAATTATTTGTGAGATGTTTTCATGTAACTTTATCGGAAGGAGTCTCCAGTCCCAGTGTAACAATCATGGGGAAAGCTGTAGAATTCAATCAATTTTCCACCACAAGAAGAATTAGGAGCAGAGCTGTTTCTCAAAAAACTGCAAAGAAAAAAAGGTGAGATGTAACTGAATGACGATCTACGATCTATCTACCTTTCCAGAACGGCTCGTATAGATCCCACAGTACTCTTGTAGTGTAGTGTAGTCGATGACTGAACCTGCAAAATATGAACAATCCTATGAGGAACTGGAACACTCACATATATTCATCCATCCAAATCACAACCTAAAAAGACAACATTGTTTATAAAAAACCAAACTGCCACAAAATGTTTTATGCCCTTCCTGTCACAACCCTCCCATTTTCTAACCAGTTGTGGGACTGGCACCGCATGCAGTGTCTGGGATCTGTGAGGAGGAGGGTTAAGGGTCTTGCTCAAGGAACCAACAGTGGTGACCTGGCAGTGGTGGGGCTCGAATCCCTGACTCTTTGATCAGCGTCCCAGAGCCTCACACATCTTAAACATTCTTAGACTGCCAGTGTATTTAATTTTTTTTATTCATATTTTCTAATTTATGTTTCCTGATTCTATGGTTTGGTACATTGCAGCTATATAGTGGTTTCTGACTTGGAGGCATATGTTCTGGTTCCTTACTTTTGACAAAATGATATATGCTCATTTAGTAACTTTACATTGAACGTTGGACTAGTGGCTAGGATTCAGCCCCCTCACTGCCTGGGGTCGAGTCCTGGTCAAGGCATTGGCTTAGTCGCTGTCATATCTGTAACATTACCTTGAGATGATTTGTTCAAAGCTATACCAGTGGCATGTAGTCAGCACTGGTTCAAGTCATTCTAACATTCAAAAGCAACCTAATACCAGTAATGTTCAAATGCCTGTAATGTTGCCACAATGTTTTGCCAACCAATAATTCGTGCTGGGAACGTTCCCTTGGTTAATGTTTCAATCATGGTTGTGAACACCCCTGTAGGTGTCAATTACGCTGCTCTAGAATTGCCAAACCTTTTCAGGTGAGATCTACATTAGGAAGCATGAAGGCCTTACAGTATCATGTAATTTACACTCATTTTCAACTATTCATGTTGATACGGTGGGGTCACCCTGGAAGACACCCTGTCCATTAGGATGGATAAAGACGACTGGTTTTCATGCTTGCAGATCGTGACTGCGTCAAGCTTTCTCTGAAAAGCAATGAGTGCAGGACTCATGAGGGAAAAGACTGGGTTGGAGGAAAGTGCGGAAGAAAGGAGCAAAGATCGTCGCTCCCTGTTGGGAACAGGAGACGGGAGGTCAGATGGAATCGTGGGATTGGGGCCGATGTGTGTGACAGGATGGGTGGAAGTTTGACAGACAGTGGCTAGGTCCAATCCTGACCTGAGGTTACCGGCAGGGGCATGTAGCACAGACGGCATGACAAGGGCAAGAGGAAAGGGCAGAGCATGCACTGTCATTCACACACACACACACAGACACACACCTACCTGTATGTGA
>JAQMYL010000036.1:32669819-32681542 GCA_030014365.1 Clarias pachynema
TTTTTTGAGGTTAATTAAAGCAATTTCTTACGAAACTGCCAAACTAGTCCAAGTGCTCATAAAGAAAGACATTGAGGAACAGGCTGCGTTTTACATCCTCAGCACGTAATGCAACACTGAGGCGCCATAATTGCATGTTGTACAGTGGACTCCATCCAATTAGTTTTGTTTGAGGAAAGGGGTTCATTTTTACTGTTCCTCTCGCTATTTTTCCTTCTCTAACAAACCACAGGAAAAAAAAAAAAGAACACATGCAAATGGAGGTTTCACATCCAAAACAGAGAGGCCAGGATGGCAAACTGCACCTCAAATATCAGCCAACTAATAAGAGAGACTGGGAGCAAAATAAAGGATGTTAAAAAAGGGAAAAGAGAAATGTTAAAAACAATACATGATGGAATTTAGAGGTTAGATTTTTGAAGTACTGTTTATGAAATTTACAGACAGATGGTTAATATGTGCCGAAGCATGCTGATACACAGTCGTTTTATGACTGTGATGAGTTTATTACACATGTGGGATTAATATGGCTCCGACTTGGTCCAGTGTTTGTTCTTTTTTTGACAACTAAATGACGATGATATTAATCAGCTTGTCTAAAAGATTAAAAAAAACACATAGTCTGCATTTATAAATTACATTTATATAATTTATACACATCATACGCACTATTGAACTCTCGTTTCTGATTGGTCAGAATGTGTCTGTGCCATTTGTAAAGTAAATCTCAAATCCACAGCTTATTTAGGGAACATTATGGCTCAAATGGTAAGTTCACATAGAGTCAATTCAGGAATGTCTATAATTGTTGTTGATATGATGATATTGGCAATTTCTGTAAGGAGTCCCCGAAATCAGTGTTCATACCAATCAGAAATAAAGCTGTAACTTTATTCTTTCTGACATGGAAAAGGCAGAATGAATGAGTTTGCTGAGTAGTATGGTAAGCCCTGGTTTATATATATATATATATATAGTAAGTTCTAAGTTCAAGAGAGAGAAAAATAATGAGACTTTTCACTGTTTATAGCTGCTATAATGTATATGTAATTGATTTCTTTGGGCCCCTTAACGTCTGGCACATGCCAAACATGGGTCTTTGCATTACTAAATGCTGACCCAAGCACTAAGGGAACCTTGGGCATGCTCTTGCAAACTGGATTGTTGAGTTAAGTGGATTTAATAGCTTTGCAGTTCTATATAATCCTGAAGTTGTCCATTATTTGAAATTGATTAAATGTAACTTTTAATGGCTTGTTGGCATAGATCATTCCCTCCCTGATCATGGTTTTAAGTCCTAATGTATTGTATCTGTACTGTCCAGGCTGACCGTGAGTGCATAATTGTGTCAAACTACTCAATTCCACCATATCATGTTCCCAGGTACATCCAAAAAAATCTAATTGGCCTGTTTGGATTATCCTGATTATTTAATCTAGCTTGTATTTGCTAAAACCATATGAAGAAGCACTTTCTGTTCAAAGTATGAAACCCAGAATAACTATCCGTCATGGGATTGTGCATTTCATGTGAAGATGTTTAAACACACGGTCTGATCATATTGTTCTCACTTTAAATGCAAGACACCAAAACTAGCGCTTGCACAACCTAGACCATATGCTTCAGTTATGAGCTCTGTTTGCTGTGATGGCCATATTGATGACCTGATGATGAACGATCACTGGCAGCAGGCCGTCCAGCTGAATCACTGCATAACAGAATTACTTCAGAAGATCAGTGTGATGGTGGACTAGAGGTGCCCGATACAACAACGGTAGTGGAGCAAACCGGAAAACCTGCCAACACAGAAATAAGACATACAAGTATACAAGAATATAAAAATGCATAAATAAATCAGAAGACAAATCCCTGATATCACATCAGTAACACCAAGAAAACACCCAATTCAAGTTGCTTACAATGGATATGTTCCAGTAAAAATTACCAGAATTGGAACAGATTATTGGGAGGTGACAGTGAATCAAACCATCAACAGAAAAAAAGGGGGAAGTAACTCCTGAATTCTGTTAACACAGGAAAAAAACAAAGCAATAGGATTTAATGAAGTGTCATACCCAACATATAACCTTATTATTGATTTACATGTATTAATAAGCTAGTTGATCACATGCTCTTTTATCTGGCTTACAAAAAAGTAGTTAGCTAGCTAATTACAGTGAAACCTCGGATTGTGAGTAACGCGGTTTGCGAATGTTCCGCAAGATTTTTAATAAATTTTGACTTGGAAAATGAACAAGTCTTAGTTTACGAGTACCGAGTATCATGTATCATGCGTGCGCTTCTTGTTTTGACGCCGAGTGTCACGTGATCACAACTGAACCATCGGTTTTTCTCTCTCTTGTGCTGCGGAATTGTAGGTAATCGTCTCCCCTGCTGGGTCTTAGTGCACATCTCTTACTGGTATAATCACATATAGTATAACACTGTGACCACATGTGTGCGTGTAAAACATATTTTATTTTGTGCCTGTATGCGTGTGTGTACAGGGCGCGTGTAAAGCAAAAGCAAAAGAGATTATTTTTAAAAGTGCAGGTTAATTTGTTTTATTTTTAAGTTTACTTTAGATTCACACACACACATACTGTACACACACACACACAGTGCCTGCATGCACAAATGGAAACACTTATCTGTCGGGATTTATTTTTATTTTTTTAAAGGTAAAGTGCAAGTTAATTTGTTTTATTTTTACTTAATATTTTGTGTTAATTATTTTGATGTATTTATTTTTTTTGGGCTGTAGAACGAATAATTTGAGTTTCTATTATTTCTTATGGGAAAATTCGATTTGGTTTACGAGCGTTTTGGAATACGAGCCCACTTCCAGAACAAATTATGCTCGTAATCCAAGGTTCCACTGTATTTGTGTCGATTCTATGGTTTGTTTATTAGGAAGGCAGTTTGCTAAAAGTTATCTAAGGTTTAACAAAACATTGCTTTCAATACACTTCATTAAATTACAGATCAGCTACAGATTATATGAACAGTATGACAGCAAAACGAGATATCACCATTTAGGCAGTTTGAAGAAAAACAAGTTTATTCAACAGAAGCAAAAGGTACTACAAGCTGTTAGAAAATGGTTTGGTTTTGTCACAAGAGTGTGGAAAAAAAGCAAAAACTAAAAAAAAAAAAATTTCATATGTTTTGTTACATTGGTATGGATGATTTTGCAAAATGCTATAACTCCACTGTCATGGTTTTGTCGCAATGGATAACTCCGCCTGCAGTTGTGTTTGTGGCAGTGTAAATTTGTTAAGTGTTAATAATAGTGTTGGTTGGGTTTTAATTAAAAATATATATGGCAAACTCAAGCTTTGGTTGTGTTTTTGTAGTGTGTCATACTGGCAGCAAATTGTAGCGAGGAAAACGTGTTGAGGTTTGGTGCTCACAAAACATTTTTAACTAGGTGGTTTAGTGGCTTTAAAAAAGTGTTCTTTCTAGTGATTTCATTTAAAACTCTGGTTAAATAGATGGCTTTTTAAAAACTAACCACCATGCCTGAGTCTGTACTTGGGAAAGTATCTAACTAATTAAATATTTTACTGACCTACATGGCATGCTTAAAAAATCAAATAAACAAGCAAATAAATACACAGTCTTTAGCTAGTAAAGTGTTGTAGCTTACTAGATGGCTTGCTTACTAAGTAGTTAAATACTCTAGCTGAATAGGTGATGTGTTAAAAATCTAACACTGATACCTTGCTAGTTGATTAAATTCTACTGCTTAATAGATTGTGTGCTAACCACTAAATCATAGATGTGTGAATAACTCTAGTGAATATTTAACTAGGCAGCATCTACTGTATAAACCCAGCCATAGTATCTAGCTAGTTAATTAAATACACTAGCTGACTTGATGTCTAGAAAAAAAATAACGACCATAGTATCTATGCAGTTAAAACACTAAACATACATTGAATTATCTACTCTATCCAACATGGTGGCATCCCTAAAATATTAGCTAGGTAACCACAGCATCTAGCTAGTTTGTTAAATAGCTAAAGCAAACTAACCATGTATTTAGTTATCTAACATGCCATTAGTTTCTTAGATCATTAAAAAAAAAAAAAAACATGCTAAATACCATAATAATTTCAATAAATGAAATAAGGTGCTATAGCTAACTGAGTGGCTTGCTACAATTAAACATATACAGTATACCAATATATATAAACTAATATGTAGGTCGTTTAATGCTCCAGTAAACTAGGTGGTTTGCTTCAAAAAAAACAAAAACAAAAAAAAAAAACAGCAGAGTATCTAGCTAGTTAAGTTTGTTCTAGCTAATTCAACTGCTTGCTTAAAAATTAATCATAGTATGTAGCTAGTTAGCTACATTCCAGATTACAAGCAAAATAATTAACTATGGTATTAAATTTACTAATCAAATACAAGCAAACAAATATTGTATCTATCTACTGTAAGTACTCTTGATACTCTTGCACAATTAAAGAAAGATAGAAAAAAAGAAAGAAATTAAGCATAATATTTAGCTAGTTAATTCAATATTTTACTTAACTGGGTGTATATTAACTTTCTAATGACATACTCTAGCCAACTAGGTGGGTTGTTTAAATGAAAAAAATAAAGAAATAAATGGCTTGTAACAAAATTTACCACAGCATTGAGCTAGTTAATACATATCCTTGCTAACTACAATAGGTAGCTTACTTTAAAAAAAAAAAAGAAACAAAAAAGCAAAATGAACAGCAACAACAAAACCATATCATCTACTGTATCTGGTTATATACTTTAGCTAACCATGTGACTTTTATAACAATCAATTAATCTAGTAGCTATAGCTTGTTAAACAAATACTTTAGCTAAATTGATGGCTTGCTAAAATAATATTTAGCCAGGTAGATTCTCTGGTAAACCAACTAACTAGCTAGGAGCGCATAGTTAGTGGCACTAACCATAATATCTAGCTAGTTAATTGTATATTTAATACAACTAGGCAACTAGGTGTTTGTAAATAATAATAATAATAATAATAATAATAATAATAAACTTAATCTGGCTAAATAGTTATCTTGGTTAGAAACATAAATAAGTAGAATCCACATAGTTAACTACATAATTAGCAGTCTAGATTCTTAGAAAAACAGTATTGGTGAAGATGCCCACTATAGTCTCTATCATCACAGGTACATACTCAACTAATATAGGCACACATGGAGCTTTGAGAAATGAGACACATGAGAAAAGGAGAGAAAAAAGGGAGGAATGCATGGTATTAGGGTTAGTGTCACTGCATTAATACAAAGCAGCTGCACATGTGTAACCTTAGCCAAATCACATGACAGAAGCAAGGAAAACAAGCCACACCTTTCCATTTCATTCTCTGTACTGTCTACTGGTGATGTCAGCCTTTAAAATTGGAGAATATAGCATAAGATAAATATAATAATCATGTCCACATCAGAAATGTTACAATGTTCAAAATTGAGTCATGTACATACTTTAGTTGATTATTATTTTTTATTATTATTTTGGGCTTCCTATGTGGATCATTCAAATTATCTACAACACTACTGAGAGTTCCACAAATTTAACTGAGTATACAGTACGTGATGATTTAAATAGCATCTAGCCATATTTTAGTTAAAAAATAAAAATAAAAATAAAAAGTCTTTGCCTTTTAACCTGGGATTGAAAAATTCCAAAGAGTTTTAAATGTGAAAGACAAGTTAAAATGAAAAGGATTATGATTATGATGAACTACACTACCCATCAGCCTCAGCACCGTGCATGCATCCTGATCACTCTCACCTGTTTTCTCATCTGGGTTTCACCTAATTAACATCACTATTTAAGCTTTCTGCTTTGGTTCGCTGTTTTGTATTTCAGTAGCTACACTCTTGTTTTGCTCTATGAATGATTATTGGTTGTGATTTGTTTGATGCATTACAATGCTAACTAAATATTTCTAATAGTAGTTGTCATGTTAATTACTGAAAGCAGGACTTGTGCTAATCAAACAACATTGCTTCCACACTCATTATTCAGTAGGCTGTAAAATAGTCCAGTTGTTTTGCTTTTTTTTTTGTTGTATTTTTTATTTATCTTCTGTATATTTATTGTGGTTTGAGAGTTTGGTATTTCATAGTTTCAAGGATGACCTATCGGACTTCTTCATACAACATATATTGGATATAAAATGCATTCCTTTTTTTTTGAGTGTGTTTGTGGGGTAAAAAAAAAAAAAAAAAATGAAATTGTGGATAAATGAAAGCACTAGTTAAAATTTACATCGCCTGTCACTCAAGAGGTGAGATTGTGAGTAGAATAGGCACGGGTCCAACATTAAAGCTTGACTTGGAATCTGCATATGTTATTTAAATCCTTTTACTTAATCATTGTTTCTAAAACATTAATGCTAAATATTAATAGATATTATTTAGAAATAAATAATTTTAGTAACGGTGACACGGTGGCGTAATGGTTAGCCCTGTTACTTTGCACGTCAAGGTTCAAGGGTTCGAGTCCCACCTTGGGTCTCTGTGTGTGGAGTTTGCATGTTCTCCCCCTGCTTAGTGGGTCTTCTCCAAGTACTCTAGTTTCCTCCGACAGTCCAAAGACATGCAGAGTGGGTGAATTGACATTTCTACGTTGACTTTAGAGTGTGTGTGTGCACACCCTATGATGGATTGGCACCGTGTCCAGGGTCTACCCCACGTTGTGCCCGAAGTCTCCTGGCCCCCTGTAACCCTGTACAGGATAAGCAGTATAGCGGTATATGATTTAAATAACAACTGCTTACTGCCTTGTCATGCACTCTTACCTAGAGTGACGTTAAATTTATTTCATACATTTATACATATTGGTAGAAGCCCTTATCCAGAGTGACATTTCTATTTCATTATAAATGTGAGCAGTTGAGGGCCTTGCTCAAGGGCCCAACAGGGACAACTTAGCAGTGGTGGGATTTGAACCTGGGATCTTTCGAACCATAGTCCAATGCCTTAAACCATAAATTATCTCTGATCCTAATACATATATAAGGGATAAGGGCCTTGCTCAGTGGCCCACCAGTGGCAATTTCGTGGTGCTGGGGTTTGTACCTGGGACATTCTGATCAGTAGTCCAACACCTTAACCACTACAGAAGAGGCACAAATTAGGAAAAGCTGTGGAGAATTTGAAGAAAATTAAACCTCCGGACCTTTATTCAGAGGGAGGACTTTGAGAAAGGTATTAGCGATGCCACTGACCACCGGCTCCACAGAGACTTTCACTCAATAGGCAATTTTAAAATTGAATGAGGAGGTTTGACTAAGCAATAAAAGGGCGCGCTCAGAGGCAGGCCGAGGTAGTTACGAGGAATGCTACCAATTATCTTATTTATAAAATCAACAGCAATACCGCTGATGACTTTATCTCAAATTTGATTAAACACAAATTTCAAAGTAAAAAAAAATCATTTTATCTAATTCCCTTTATTGGTAATAATCGCAGGTCTTCCCAGAGCCGCCGCTAATCAAAACGGCCATTGATTTCCTCTGAGCGAAACACAGAGCTTTGAAGAGAACGAGAGGCTGGGGCACAGTTAATGCACTCTCCTACAAAACACTGACTCACTCACTCACACACACATCCCAAGTAAAACTCGCACATCCCAAGCTTTTACAGAAATCCCAACATAAACTTTTATCTAGCATGACCTACAATTATAAGAAGATCTAATCTATGAAGTTTAACTTTAAAACATAACAGTCGGTTATTAACAGTACTGGAAAGTACGACCTCCCGATTACAATCTTGGAGCCTTTGTAATTTAGCCATTATTTCTATACTACAGCATGTGGGAACGTAATTATTATGCCATAAATTCCAAGATGGTGGTTTTGATGGCATATGATTAAAAAAGCTGGTCATATACTATTAAAGCGTTCTCTGGAATAATGAATCTACTGGTTTCCTTTTTTTTTTTTTTTTTTGATTGAACACTGCTGCTACCTATTAGTATGGAGAGTCCTTTGAGTTTATAACAGTGCTAGTAAATGCTCAAAGGTTTTATTTAAAACACCAACAGAATATGTTTTAAAAGGGACATTCAAGTCAGACCTTTATTTCTCTGTATAATCTACTTATCATAGTCTTTTGCTAGTGCTTGGATATCATCAAGTTTTTCTTAGCACTTTGGATCCAACTACCTGCTTCACATCTGAAACTCCCAGAGTTAAACTCCTTGAATGGCTCAGACTTGTGGAAATGGCTTGGAGCAAGGTCAAGACTGTGCAATGTTATGTGCAAGTGGTGTTTGTGTATGATTGTGTGTAAAGTTCACAGACAAATATGCCTCATCCACAAGTTATTCAGGTGATCCACTTTCTGAATGTTCACGGGAATGACTACAGTGGACTCAGCCACCTCGGCCAGGATCGTCGTTAACGGATGTACAGCTTCCTTAAACATTTGCGCAATTCAAATGTTTTCCTGCAGCTAAGAGTCTCATTGCTGTACTGTACTTGAAGTCTTATTCTATAATTGTCAGTCAGTTTTCTGCCTTGATTTATGAGAAAGTGCCAGTTTAACTTGACCAGTAATCGTGTATCAGCAGTACTGTCTGTATTTAACTGCATTTGTTAAACTAATGATATTTAAGGAGGAAAGGTGAAGAGATGTTTAACTAGTCTGCAAGACTGAATGCTTTCTGGGGCAAATTTATTTTGCCTACATTCCATTACATTAGAGGTAGCTATAAATGGATTAAAGATACAGCAGGTCATAATTTATCTTGTTGAACTACAGTCTTACCTCCGCATACGAACGCGCAACCTCACAAATGTTCTCCTTTACAATTGAAATTTCGAACGAAATTTGCTTACAGCATGCAAAGCATTTTCGGCATACGAGCGAACGAACTGAGCCAAACCAAACGCCAGCTAAGTTGTGAATGATACACCTTCAAAACTTGATTTCCATCAGTGGAAAGCGAAGCGAAGAGTTTACGTTTTTTTTTTTGTTTTTTTTTTGGTGTGGGTGTTGTTGTTGTTTTTTTTTGTCTTTTGACCACAGACATAGCACCATGGGTCCCAAGAACTCGCCTCCGGAACGGATTCAATTTATATGCCGAGGTACCACTGTACTTAAAAAGGTATAGATGTAGAGTTAAAGTGACACTTTTCACAAAACTAAAAAGGCCACTGGAGACGGTCTATCGACCTCGGCTCGGCATGTCAGGATTCTTACAAGCTTCTTCCAACCACACACACTCCTCACACTAAACTCTGACCATACACTTGACCGCACACCCACACACAACACACAGAGAACATTTGTTCCACTCACTCTCTAGCTACAACATCCTTCCAAGCAGTTGTGTCCAAACATGCGAACAGAGTCCAACAATATTTTCACCACATTCCCAACTACAGTACGTACACGCCCATCAAGACACACACATTCCAGCCACTTGATGGACTGGAGTTTTTCACAAATTTGTCATTTTTTTAGTTGGCAGATAGAACTTTGACATTTAAAAGAGAGAATTTATGGGATTTATATCAAGGTTTTTCATCCAAACAGATAAGCAGAGGTTTGTTTCAAATGTAAAATGGTCAAAAACCCTTAGTTTTGAACTGTGTTTAGTTAGTGCCTGGGTTAATGTTAAATAACCATTAGGCTGGTTTTGTTGTCACAACTTTGCAACCCACACTTTCTTCTCAGTTCAAGATCTTTGGGTCAATTAACATGCCTGTAACCCAAATGTCAGATTCTGAACAAGACTAACAGCACCCACCATTACTGGCAAATCAGGTTCCTCATTACAGCACGGGTGTCACTTTAGACCATCATCACCTTCATCTTCCTCCTCGTTTGCCTTTGCGCAGGTGGAGGACCCTCGGTGTGATGACCGAGTGTGAGACGGAGGAGCGCGAACAAGAGTTCATTACTGCACATTAAAATCCACATTACTCACATTACATTCAGGCACCATCAGTGAGTCAAACGAGTCAGAAAAGAGAGAGAGAGAGAGAGAGAGAGAGAGGGAGTGGAGGGGGGAAAAAACATTGAATGGCAAACTTTAGAAGTCAAAGCTGAAGAAATCCCACAGTGATCACAGTTCTCATTTATGCCAGTCTTCCCGAGAGAAACCGCAGCAGGATGAAATATGCATAACATACACACACGTTACATCTTTTCACAACGTGCATAGTTCGAGTTTACAGAAATATGACTGCTTCTTGAGTGATGATGCCACATTTATTCAGAGTAGTCAGAATAAACAAAATGCGGTCAGTAAATTTTCAGTATTTATACTTTCATGTAATTTTTTTCTTCTTCTCACAAACAGTGAATAATGTGAATTGTATTTCCATCACACAGGCCAGAACGATTTGAGCAAAGCTTTGCTTTGAATAAAGAAATCCAATCCAGTGGCAGATTTCAGATGAGCATGGAAATATTTATAAATGTGCCAGTTATCAGATTATCGTGGTGGTAAGAAAGGCAACAATATCTATTTGGGATGGGGAGGAGGGGGGTCATTACTTTTAGTTGCAAAATGCGTTTTTTTGTTTCTTTCTTTCCTGGAGGATTCCACATTTAGGAACTTTGATTGATTTTTATAAATCTTGCAATTAAATATTTTACCTTGTTTTCTTTCTCATTAAAATTCTTCTTAAAAATACTTTCAAATATCAAAAATGGTGTGGACTGTTATATAAAATGCATTATAGCACAAAAGTTGTTTTTGAGGCTTTTTGAAAGAACTATTAGCATTCATAATGTGCACAATTCTTCTTGCAAATGTCCATGCTCAAATAAAAGTCCTATAAACATGAGTGAAATTATCTTGAATAGCCAGTAATCTATTATTTAATATTATAAGATTTAAATAAGATTTTCTAGACTTTTTTCCTGATCATTTTAAGCCTTAAAAGAATCTAGAAATAACTTTAAAAAAATAATAAATGTCACTAATTCTTTTGAGCTGATAGGTTTAAAGTATTTTATGGTTCAGTGAGGTCCAACTTTTAAGCAAATGATTTGCCTTATAATATGTGAGGGGTGTTCAAGTCAAACCAGGACTTGTGCAGACTTCAAGATGAGAAGCCCCGTGACTCTTAGCCACAGTTAAACAGTTGAATGGTGCAAACATTTTAAAGAAGGTTGCACATCCGTGAATGATGATCCCGAACGAGGTGTTTCAGAGCCCACTGCAGTCGTTCCTGTGAACATTCAGCGAGTGGAATGTCTGATCTTGCAGAAGAGACGTGTTTGTCTGTTTTTCATGAACACCGATTGCACATTACAGGAACTCAGCTGGGAGTTATTGCCACATTCCACGTATAGTCCTGACCTCGCTCCAAGCCATTTCCACATGTTTGAAAGGAGTTCCTGGGAGGTCAGCGTGTCAGACATGAACCAGGCTGTTCGATCATGGCTCCAGGGCACTGAAAACGTTCTACCTCTATTCTCAATACTGTTTCATGTTATTCTGTGCAATAAAAGTCCCGGTTTGACTTGAACAACCCTTGTATTTAGAGTGTTTATTGAAAATTGCAACTACTTAAACAAAGTGCATTAGCAGGTGCAGGTGTAAAATCTGCCTTTAAATACAGTAACTGCATGTTACATTTGTTCTGAGCAAAAAAAAAAAAAAAACGTTTAAAAGTTAGGCCTTGTTCACACGGGCGTTAAATTTTTGGATAAACGAACGCGCTCTGAACGTCCTAGACGTTTATGTTGCGT
>JAQMYL010000036.1:32681642-32695639 GCA_030014365.1 Clarias pachynema
CGCACGTCACCAAAGCCCGTGTGAACACTCTCATTGACTCCTATGTGTAGAAAACCCTCGGCGCTTCATCCGCGCTCTCCGGACGCTACGAACGCCAGAAAAACGGTCGATTTTAACGCCCGTGTGAACAAGGCCTTAAGGCTCTGTCTTTATTTATTCTCTTCTCTACAATGAAACTTTTAAGCTTTACTGAATAAAACGTTACAAACTGTAGGTTTTTCATGTAAGAAAAAGTGACACATCGGTCTTAGACATGTAAGAGAGGTACCTCAGAGAGAGAGAGTGAGACGGAGATTAAGATTACATCATTCAGGGATAACACAGAGGTGGATCACCTAAAGCAAAATGCCTGAGGCACTTCAGGCTCATCCTTTCATCACACACACCAGCCTGAAAGGTGACATGGCTTAAGGCTAATATCGTTATGTGACGGAAAACATACTGTTGATATACCGCGTGTGGGTGTATGAAAGAGGAAATGAAGAAAGAGATCAACTGGAAGAAGGCACCTAACAGGCGTTTCATTTCATTAGCTCTTCCCAGAGCTCTTTAATCATGCCGTTTTGATTGCTAGCGGAGCTTCATCCTATGTCATCTTGTGATGCTCACATAGCCAGGCTGTTACGAGCTAAAACAGGTAAATATACCTGTGTACATTTGGTAGAAATGTTTGCACAAAAAAAAAGGTGAAAAAAAAAGGCTCCTGAGTAGCTAAGCTTCTCCGCTAATTACCAGAAAGTTGTGTGTTTTATTACCATCGAGCTTGGGTACTATATTATGTTTTGCTTCGATTGAAATATTTGGGATAATGATAGAATACTTTGTGTGTGGAGATCTTAAAAAAAAAAAAAAAAACACTGGATATCACTCACTCACTCATTGTCTATACCGCTTAATTTTGTATACAGGGACATGGGTGGCCTGGAGCCTATCCCAGGGGACATAGGACACCCTGGATTGGGTGCCTATCCATCACAAGGCACAGACATACACATGCTCATTCGCCAATTAGCAACTTTAAAGGTCTACCTGGTTGCGTTGTATTTCCAGCTTCTATGCTTCCATTTTTTAAATTCAGTCGAATATTTTTAGACTATTTTTAGTAAAGTAACTGCTGTTCAACATCCAGCTCCACCAACAAGATCCATTCCAATCCATTCAGTAGAGGCGCTGGGTTGTTGATTTGAGGGTTGGGGAGTTCAAGCCCTTCCACCACTATGTTGCAGGGCATCTCCAGTGACAGTCTCAAGCCTGGAGAAATGGATGGGTTGTGGCAGGAAGGGCACCCAACTTGAGGATCAAATGTTCCACAACAGGGCTACAGCAAACAATAAGTAAAAGTAAATAAGTAAGAATAAAGCCACACTTCATTCCAGTTTATTGGATGTGCATCAATTTATTTCTGCATTGAGATGTAAGAGATAATTAAGATAGGGTTTGGTGTTTTTTATTTGACAACACATCAAATCGGGTTTCAAGTCGCATTTTTTTTTTTGGTAATTTTGAGTTATGCATATTGTCAGATTCCTGGTTCAATAAGTTAAATTTTGATACCAAGTTTATTACTGTACCATGGTATTTTCGCCTTAAGAACTGAAATTTGCTTCTGCATACAAAGCATTTTTGGCATCCAAGCGAACGAGCCAAGCCGAACTGAAGTTGAACATACTGTATGTTCGGGAGCCGTTCAAAACTCAGTGGAAAGCCAAGTGAAGTGAGCTTACTTTTTTGTGGTTTTTTTTGGATTTTGTGCAAAATTTATTGAAGACATAGCACCATGGGTACCAAGAATCTTAGCAAGGACGGTACCAAGAAGAAAAGGGAGCCACTTTCAGTTTTATTTTTAAGCAGCGGGTGCCAAGTGGAATCATGATTTAAGGTTAAGTGAGGTTTAAGGTGTATTTATTTTATATTGTGGTTCATTTACCACATCTCCATCTCTAGAGTTCAGTGCCAGGTTTTCTAAAGTATTAAGATTGTTTTTATATGCATATTGTTTTTTTTTTATAGTGTTGAAAACTGATAATATTGGTAATATTATCAGTTTTTCAGGACGGATTATCTGAATTTACATTATTTCCTGTGGGAAAATGTGTTTTGCAATACGAAATTTCGTCTTAATCTGTTGCGGAGGCAAGCTCCTAAGTTCATATGCAGAGGAACCATTGTATTATGTTTCTCAGATATGAGCATCTAGTTTTAGAATATTTAAATGAGGATTCTGTGACTTAGTAAGAAACAAGAAAAAATAACTTTGCCAGCAGTGTGGTTTTATAGCATGCGTTTCTATGACAACTGGAGTAACCGGCTTGGATAATGTTCATTAAAGTGCTTTAAAACAATATTTAGGATTCAAATTTCTCAATCCTGTTGAAGAATTGGGGAGATAAGGTATTTATCAACCGATTTTTGCCAAAAAATTTTTTTTAGATTTGATATATTTTGCCTACGTTTATTGGTCATAGTGCAGAATGAACTTCTGTGACTTAATACCTGACATGATATGATGGATCACATATAGTTAATTAAATGAAAATAGGGTTAAATAAATAGAGTCAATAAATAGTTGTTGCATTTTTCAAATACAGTATGTGGGGTTTGTCATTTGAACTTTTGCTAGTTACAGTTGCTAGGATTTTACTTGTGATTTTGAGATGCATGGGAATGGCTCACTTCAGGAACGTTTGCATACAACATAATGATAAAAGTAGTAAAATTGTCAATTTTCATGGCTGAAGCTGAAGAAAAAAATGTAAACCAATTCAAATTCTTCCTGAATTCTTTGTTTTGTGAAGATTTGTGAGGTTTTTGTTTTTCAATTATCTTAAATTCTCACAATTAATTTGTTTATTTTATATTCAATATTTTTTTGCTGTTTCAACCGATTCCTTTAAAAAAAAAAAAAAAAAGTAAAATATAACTGGCTCCATTGTATTCCAACCTGGCTCTGCCTTAATGCTTCTAGCTAGGCCGTAGACAATTTTAAAATTTGGGGCAAACGACAATTTTTAAATTGTAGTGAAAATTTAGACATTTAGTGTCCAAAGTTTACATTCTAGATAATCAATTAAGTATAAATTAAAGTGTCAGTTTTTATCTGGAAAAAAACAACCATGGAATGACATCTGAGGCAAAAATTAAATACAGGAATATTATAATGTTCATTAATTAATTAATAGCATCATGCCCTAAAGTCCATCATAATAGAAGACTGCTGAATTTGTCAAGGTCAGTGATGTCTTAGCTCATTGATTACAGTTTTTTTTTTTTAATTGTGTAATTTTTTTCCCCAAATTTTTATTTCTATTCTACCCTCCAACTATACAATGCAAGCAACATAAACCTCAGCTCAGACTGGCAGCCCTCATTCTGCTTTCCCTTTTCTTTGCAACTCCTCCTCGTTATCAGCCACCTCCCTGTCCTTAGAACCGCGCACAAAGCCCAGAGGTGTTCCTTCATTCTGTGTTTGCTGAATTATTCACCTCAAAATGAATATCACATTCACAATGGTACCTTGGTGTACCTCTGCATCTACCACGCTGAGGGGATTCGCTTCAGTTCCAGACTCGTTCCTGAGCTCAGCTCGGTTTAATGTGAAGCTCGTGTTTTATGTCGGGCCTGAACTGAAGGTAGCAGCCTTTGCTGCATTTTTCCCCTCTGAGAGACGATCTGCTGAAGGTTTGGGGAAATCAGGCCTGCGTTTTCTCGTTCACATCGTTCATGCTGATTTTTTTCTTTTTTTTCTTTTTCAGTTCTGTCTCGAATCCGAAGTGCCTCTGGCATTTCTTTTGACTCCCTCTCTCTGCGAGTGTCCATGATCAAAGCTTCTCCCTTTTCCTTCTGACAATCACATAGAGGTTCGTCACGACCCTGTGTTTACGCCGGCCTCTTTTTCTGCAACTTTTTAACTTTTTTTTTTTTTCTTCCCCTTTTTCTTTGTATTTTAAAAGATGTGTCAGATTCAAAGCCACCCAGTCATTCAAAGCACCGGTTTCCTGAGCAGCTGCTGTTCATATGTGATTACATTAGCGGAGCTTTTTCTACCGCATGCCTGCGTTGCTCAGAATTTAAGAGAGGGAGAAAGAGAGAGGGAGAAAGGGAGAGAGACGCACAGAAAGGTTCGGCTTTGTGCACCTAAATTACACCATGTCGGCACCATACCCCTTCCGCTATAGCATAATGAACCTCCAGTGTTTTCCTGCAGATGCAAAGATAAAAGACGGGCCTTGTCAGGGGAAAAAGCAGCACCTGCAAAAACGTCAAGCAGCGCTGCGTGGTGGAGTGACCCCAGGTCCCGATCCGTAGGAAAGAGTGAATGAGACGGAGAGAGGGAGGGAGAGACGCAGTGCCACGCGGCTCTATAGTGATAAATGAGTTTGTATTGTGTGTCAGTGCGGCTTCATGCCAGCCGGGGCAGTCTCTATTAAATTAGCACTTGTCAATGTGGCCGATGCTGATTGATAAATGGCCGTGTCACGGCTGAGGGACATTCGGTGTTTTATTCTGCTCGAAAGGCCCTTTGTGACATGCAGAAGACCAAAGCTAATTGTGGTGTTGCTTTAATTCAGTTTAAGCCTTTCATTGATTATATCATCCATCAATGCAAATTTGGTTTAGACCTTGAAATCTTTGAAACCCAGCAGATAGTAAATGAATATTTGGTTTAGTTGATGCCTACTCTAAAAACGCCTGTAATTAAATGTGAAGCTAGAGACGGGAGTTGCATGTTGCATGAAGCCGCCGTCCATTTAAACCAACCTCGCGTAATTCTTCTCTGTGAGCCACAGCGATGTTAAATTCTTTAATCTGATCAATTCCTTTTTTCTACGGCGCAACTATAAAACTGCTACACTAGTTTATTGTTTCTATAGTAACTTACGATAACTTGCTGTAATGTAAGTCACTTATAGACGTAACTAGTAAATTCTTTAGCAGTAGTAACTTTGCTTCACCTCAAAATATTTCCTTGGCGTGTTTTCCTCCTTGTATCTTAAAAGCCAAAAAGAAACTTTTTCCCCCAACAGACCCATATCCAACTTTTCTTTTTTTTTTTATGATTCTTTCTCTATTCATAGGGAAAGATAAAATAATTTCATAGAGGTTGAAGGTAGTCGGTCCAATTTAAAAGTTTGTGTTTTATGCATGTGGACAATCACAGACTTCAAAGAGGCGAGAATTTAAAAAAAAAAAAAAAAAACACCTCGCATTTCCGCCCCGCAGTCACTCACGGCATTTTCTGCCTTTCAAAGAGTGGACATATCTGAGCATTTGGAGAAAGACTGCAGGCATGCCGAGTGATTGCCAGCCATGCAAATAATCACTTACTTACACTCGACGAGTTTGCTTCGGATAAGGCAAATTACCATTTGAAAATGAGCTGAAAAACACTCTGGGCAGGATGCTTGCATTGCGAGTGCAGGAGTCTCTGAGTCTTTCTCTACTTCTGAAGCGTAAGGAAAGGGAATGTAGGAAAGCGGAGGAAGAGATGGAGGGAGGATGAAATGAGAATGAAAGCTCGGAGCTCGGCCGCTCTGCTGCCAAAAGTGTTTTGTGCTTGATTTAATGTCATATCGGTGCAATATGTCCGATTCCGGTGAGTTCAAATCGGGCGTTCTTCTTCCTCCAGTGTCTAGAAAATGCACAGATGATATAAAGTGGGTTCAAGATTTTAAAAAATAAAATAAAATAAAAATTTTTTAAAGAAATTGTAAGCTCTTCTATACTATATCACAGATAGCACTCTCTTTACTAATTGGAGTTCTAAAACAAAATAGTTTTGACACAAGCACCCTAGGCAAAGTTTCCCAGACTCCCCTCTCCTCAGAGACAGAGGGCTCCAGTAATTACTTATCATCTGCCATCGGCTTCGGCTTAGAACAATATTTAGTCTCAGGCACAACTGCGCCGGGCTTTTTCTCCTCACGTTCTCACAAGATGTCATATTTTTGTGGTGTCAAGTCTTTAAACAAAAATAAAGAGCAGATCCAGAGTCACAAACACGCACATATGTATACACACACACACACACACACACACACACACACGCACGCACAAAGATGCTGAATGGATTTGTTAGCAGCCAGCAAAGAAATGCACTGACAGCACGCACGAAAATTCTTTTTGTTACTTAAATACGACTCGTCTAAATCGAACCTCTGGTTAGCAATACAGGTTAATTCTTCTCTTAAGCTAAGGTAGAAATGTAGAAACTCTTAGACGTGCTAAAAAGGTAAAAACGCAGGGATTTTGCAGGACAAACTAGCTAATTGCTAATAACTAGCTCCTCTTTTCTATTTACTTCCTTGCTAAATACCACACCTGCGTAGCAAGAGATCGAGTAGACTGACTGGTAGTCACGTTCATTCTCGTGCTTGAAGGTATTTATGATTTTTATTATTTAATTTGTTTTTTTTTTAGTAAAGTGAAGAGTATCATTGTATAAAAATATAGCGGAGAAAATTTTCAGAATAAACTAAAGGATACTTTTATAAAAATAACCATGCACTGCGAAATAATGACTTTACTTTATTACCTGGCTCTTTATGACATTTTTGTTTTCTAAGCTAAAAGAAGTGCGTTTCGTTGTGCATGGCTCCTTAAACTGCAAAGAAATCCGGTCTTGGTCAGTGAGCTGAAAAATAGTAAAAAAAAAAAATTTTTTTAAAGCTTTAAAAAAAAAAAAAACAGCCGACACATTTGGATTGGAAATCATTTCAGCAACAAAGAACAAAGTCTGTGAGCCTGGAAGTCTTAAATAATATTTCTTTGGATGATTTTTTTTAAATATAATGCCATGTGATGCATTAAAAACATTTATCTTTTTTTTTTTTAAATGGTAATTATAAGCGACTATAATTTAACAACAATACAAATATTTAAAATGCATATCATATTTATCATAATGTGTGCTTTTCAGACGTGTTTGAGCCACCACAGTATGTAGCAAACTTCCTGTCCTAGGTGTCTTTGTAATTTGTAGATGTTTTTGAAGAGAAACTTTTTTTTAATCAATTGCTTTATTTTATTTATTGTTTCACATAATTTTGACTATTTTTGAAATTTGACTGACAATTTCTCTTAAATAAATTTTCCCATTTATATAAACATATTTAAGTAGGGTTGTACAACTTCCTAAATATTCTTTTGATAAATGTTGCACTTACTTATATTGTATGTGTGTGTGTGTGTGTGTGTGTGTGTTATAGTTATTTAGGTATTATAAATCTAGTTTGCTGGTTTTTATATAGCACTCATTTCCACTCAAATCCAAAATCTCAGTGTACTTTACTTTTAAAAGTTAAATTAGAGGGGTAAAACATTTAATAGATTTGTATAAATACAGTGTAAATATATAATAAAATATTTTTTAATAAATAAAATACAAAAGTGTAAATGATTTGAAAGTAACAGAAATAAATACGTAGCTTAGGTAATCATAAGTAATCAAGGAATTATTTATAATACAATATTTGAGCTTTTTAGGTTGTGTTTATTGCAAAAAATACAAAAAGTCATATACAAATTTATGAATATGAGCTTCATAGAAAGTGATACTGTCATTTTGTTTTCCATCAAAGCTCTGCTTCGTTTAAATGAATTTATAGTGAAGATGACATGAAAAAGGGGCAGCTGCAAAGTTATCAAGACCTTTTTAGAAATTTCTATCACTTTCCTCTGTTTGTGTATCCACATTTCACCAGCCTGCCTGCACATATCAAAAGCAAATGTGGGCTGTTTTAATCAAAGTTTGCATTTGTGTGTGTGTGTTTGTGTGTGTGAGAGAGAGAGAGAGAGAGAGAGAGAGAGAGAGAGAGTGAGAGAGTGAGATATCCCTGGAAGGCAAATGACTGCTGCAGGGATGAAAGACCAACCTTCTTGACTGGAGGAAACCTGATCGGAGAAGAGAAGAGCTTGGCAACTTCTTTCGCCCTGCTGATTCTGCAGGCTTGTGGTCTGGACTACACACACACACGCTCTCTCCATCGGCGCTGATCTCGAGATGTTGGAGCGAAGGCGCTCTCTATATCACAGTAAACAAGAGAGGCACATCTGCTGCCAAGATGCAGGAGCCGGACATGGTGAGAAGGAGAGCACGAGTCCAAATATACAGAGTAAACGAGGAGAAGGAACAAGATCCATCAGCGGTGGAGAGCGAAATACCATAACGTCCTGCATTCACTTATCAGTTAATAGCAATCACATGAGCTTTGCATGTGATTGATCACATGTGAAACATATATGCCTTTTTTTTTTTACATGGAGACTATCTTTTTAGTGCATGAATTCTTATTAATTTTAATGTGATCACATTAATCACAAAATTTACATATCACATGTGATGAAATGCCTGTCTGATCACATACTATTGACATAACATGTCTAAAGCTACATGACCATGTGTAAAAATGCATGTGATTTTTTTTCTTTTTGAAAGAAAAGTTTGACCATGAACTTTGAATAATCACATGTTTAATCACATGTTTTACGCTTTTCCAATGCATGGGTTTATTTTCACATTATCACATTGTTTCACATGATGTGATTACTTGAACACTTGCATAAGACACATCACATGTGCCTTTTGGAAAGGCACATGCTATATCATATGTTACATGTAGTATAAGCCTTTCCCATGTGACTCTTGCACACTAATCACATGCTTCCTAGACACGTCATTTTTTTCACACATGACTGTTCAGATAGAGGAAAGATGTTTACTTGAATACTCACATCATCACATGTGTTTATAGACTCTTTACAAGTTATGTCTATGAACTTCTTTCACAAATAGTACAACATGTATTTTTTCCCCCAAAATATACATTTTCTTATGTGTTTTTTGTCTTCTTTTTTTTTTCCTTCCACATGATCGCATCCTGACATGTGTGGTCATTTAAAGAGTCATATGGTCACATATGGAGATTGAACACTTCCTGTTATGTTTCACAACTTTTTCCAAACATTTCTTGTGTTTGTATTTTTTTGCTTATGTGAGGAAAAATGTGTGTAAAATGTGATTTCATGCGAATTGTACATGTGATTGTGTTCTTTGGACACTTTTACATACTTCACATGCTGACTTTTCCATGTTATTAATTTCTTTTCAAAAGTAGTTTTTTTCTCAAGTTTCTCACATGCAATCCAATAACATTGTGCAATACCCCCCCCCCCCCCCCCTTGTGTAAATATGTTTCGATGTGACTTTTATACCATTTTTCCGCGTTATGGTATCTTTTACAGAGTTTTCACATGTAGAACTGTGCTCCCCCCCTCCACCCCCCACCCGCACAGTGAATTATTTTACCAAGTTATCAACATTTTCTTAGACATAAGGTATGTTTCATCTTTCATGTGATCATGTGGTGTTTGTATGATGCTTTGAATGTATACTTTCAAGACATAGCATGATCACCTCTAATAAGTTTTACATGTGATCAAAAATGAGTTTCTTTCCTTTACACAAAGTCCTATGTTCCTTGTAAGTAATCACATGCATTTTCGGCACAGTCACATGTTATGTTTCGTACATTATTGCACAGAGTTTTTGCTATGTTACTTGATTATGTTATTCATGTGCTAGTTGTGCTTACTAGCATAATAATTAATTAAACTATGATTAATTAATTAAACATGCATGTGTTATTTCTACATGTTCTTGTTTTAGTATCATGTATCCTCACTCTACTGAGCCTTTTTACTTTCTTTCTCTCACCCCTTTTTTCGTCTTTTTTTTTTTTACCTACAGTACGTGTCTCTTGCTCCTGTAAAGTAAGAGGCAATAAAGCCTCAATAGGATTCCCCTCCTTTAGGAATGAATGCCAAGGTGCAGCAAAATTTCACAAAGCTCCCTTTTTTTTTTTTTTTTTACCCCCATCTATGATCCGTTTATTTGCTGATCTGCGCCAAATGAAGCCCAGGGCCATGACTGTGTGTTAAGAGAGTGCTAAAGCCGTGCTAGCTAACGTCAGACTGATTAAATGGTGCCCGTGTGACCCAGCAGGGGTTTGCGAGTCCATCCCCTTTCTCCTCAGACAGCACAAACACGAAGCTTTGGTTCCTTTTTTTTTCTTTAATGCAGCTGTAGTATTAGTTCTTTTCTCATCAAACTATTTTGATAAAGCATGCTGAAAATGCATCGTCCAAACCGAATACAAATTTTTAAGCACCAATTTTAATTTGAAGCCGAAACACGTGATATAGCCTGGTTGAATGCTGGAGCGGGGGTTTATTTTTTTATTTTTTATTTATTTATTTAAAAGAAAGTTCACTGGAACAAGTCAGTGTGCTACCATCTCTCGAACTGGGTCAAATAATTAACGGCACGCTGATGAAGATAATTTGGTAAATTAAAAATCATCAACAATGATTTTTTTTTTTCCAGAGTACACATCTTTTGTGCATATTAATTTGGCATTATTGTGATTAATTAGGGGGGCCTCTCTGAGCTCCGATTCAGCAAACAACAAGACAAATCTGACACTTTCTCCGCTAATTGCCTCTCCCCCTAAACAAATACGCAATGAGGCGTCTTTAAGAATGCAGGCTTTATGTGCGAATGTAAATTCCAGTTACGTTTATTAAATTGTTGATTGTATGCGTTCAACATGAATAGCTCCAAAAATTGAATCTGATCTTCATAAAACATACAATTTCCATTCGAATGTATTTATTAAACAGTCAAGGTCGTTAATGGAAAAAAAATCCACGTGAATCCATCTAACTAGATAGAAGAATCTGTTCTACTTCCCAGTAATAAAAGGAACATTATTAAAACATTTAGGCGGAACATTTGCGGTTTTACCACGAAGCTACTCGGAAAGTCTTGATTTGTTTTCTATAACAGCAGCTCTCGTAGTAGTTTCAGCATTAACTTAAATTACATGTTTAAATTCCTACATTTTAATATGTTAATGTTTCCATAGTGACTAATGACTGGCAGGGATTTACATGGCAGAAGATATACAAGTCAAACCGGGACTTGCGAAAGAAAGTGTAAAACTGATTGACATCAAGCGCGGTATGGTGAAGAGACTCTTAGACACAGTAAAATATTTAAATAGTTTAAACGTTTTAAAGGAGGCCGGACATCCATGAATGACGGACTATCCTAGATGAGGTGGCTCTGCTGGGAATTATTGCCATATCCCCCCATACAGTCCTGATCTGTAGCTCCAAGTCATTTGGCCTATTAAAGGAGTTCCTGGGAGGCCTGTGTTTCAGATGCGAAAATCTACCTTGATGGTATCCAAGCACTAGTGAAAAACTGGGATAAGTGCATTAGTTATATAGAAAAATAAAATGATTTTTTCCCCCCTAACTGTTCATTTTTTTGACGCACAAAAAAAGTCGTAGTTTGACTTAAATGCCCCTTGTATTGAATTCAAACCTAATATTAAAGGAGTTTAATATGTATAATCATTGACTTATACTCTGTAATTTATTAAAGAATTCATGTAAGGAGTCTCCAGTGTCAGCTTCGTGGTAAAACCGCAAATGTTCAGTCTAAATGTTTTAATAATGTTCCTTTTATTACTAGGAAGTAGAAAAGATTCTTCTATCTAGTTAGATGGATTCACATGCATTTTTTTTTCCATTAACGACCTTGACTGTTTAATAACAGTTTAAACAGTGGAGTTCACAGTTCCTTAATATGATGAGATGCATTTGATTTTTATTTAAAGTTCTGCTAATCTAACCTAGTTATCTTTGATTAGAAAATGATCAGTTCTGTTCAGCACCTGCTGGGCGTTTCAGGTCACTTCTCTAAACAATAAACTGTTTTGACTGATGTATATATTTGCGATGTCTCGCTTGAACGGCTCGCTTGAGATCATAGCCCTGCGTTTCAATAAAACCGAGGTCAGGCCTCCGACTTGGTCATTCAGCAATATGGGAATTCTGCTGTTTGAACCTCTCTGTTGTTCATTTATTCCTGTGCTTTGGATCTTTGTCGTTGTCCTTCTTTGAGCTTTAGACCACCCACAGCTGCACTAACATTCTGCTGTAGAATCTCCTCGTACAACCCTGGAGTTCACTGGACCCTCGACGATTGCAAGTCATCGGGACCTTGAGGCGGCAATTCTACTTCTTCCAAACATGACTCTGTGTATTTATAAAGTCCATAAAGTTCTTTTGTCTCATCTGCTCCTAGGACATTATTCCATTGCAGGAAAGTTCAGGTGGTCTGTCTTTCGCAAACTTGAAACAGGCGTTTCTCTTGACTAATACACATGTTTACCCAAAACATCCTGTTTGTCCTGTTTCAAGTTAAACAAATGTTGCATTTTACAGTGAAGATGGGGGGAAAAACAGACCACAGATTAGATCACATTTTATGCAGAGGTTCAGATTATCCAGATTTAAAAACAAACATGAAATAAAGGAACATAATAATAATAATGGTTGTAGCAGGATGAGCTGGGGCCTCATCAGTTTTGTTATCTTTGTTAGATGGGTGCCTTATTCACAACAGGCTGCACTGTTTTTATATATACAGTGGAACCTTGGATTATAATAATTATAATAACATAATTTTTTCGTATTTCAAAACACTCGTAAACCAAATCGGATTTTCCCATAAGAAATAATGGAAACTCACATTATTCGTTCCACAGCCCAAAAAAATAAATACATACAAATAATTAACACAAAATATAAAGTAAAAATAAAACAAATTAACGGAAACACTGTTTTATCGATAAAATAAGCAAGAAATCTCTCTAATGACAGTAACGGAATCACTGCTGTAAAGTAAAAATAAAGCAAATTAGCCTGCACTTTACCTTTGAAAAGAATCGGGACAGAGCAGTGTTTCTGTGTAGAGCAGAGAGAAAGAGTGTGTGTGTGTCTGTGTGTGTCTGTGAAGGCGAAGGTAGGAGGGGTCTGTGTGTGTGTCTGTGGCACGGTGTCCAATGACGCGCGCACACAGAAATAGAGCAAGCTGAGCCTTGAGCAGAGAGAGAAAATGGAT
This sequence comes from Clarias pachynema, assembly GCA_030014365.1. NCBI lineage: Eukaryota > Metazoa > Chordata > Actinopteri > Siluriformes > Clariidae > Clarias > Clarias pachynema. The sequence goes on from JAQMYL010000036.1 coordinate 32,694,613, forward strand.
CTTTAACCTCTCTAATGAGACTTGCTTTTGCTTAACACGTGCGCTGTACACACACGCATACAGATACAAAATAAAATATGTTGTCACAGTGTCAGAGTGTTATAGTAAACAGTACACGCGTGCACGGATGTTGATTATACCAGTAAGAGACCCAGCAGGGGAGACCATTACCCACAATTCCGCAGCACAAGAGAGAGGTGGCAAAACAAGAAGCGCCTGCGTGATACATGTTCCTCGGTACTCGTAAACCAAGACTTGTTCGTTTTCCAAGTCAAAATGTATTTAAAAATTTTGCTCGTCTGGCGGAACACTCGTAATCCGCCTTACTCGGAATCCGAGGTTTCACTGTACATTCTGGTTGTAAAGCGATTGCTAGTGGTCATTCATTCAGCATTTTGGAACAGGTATGTACAGTGGTGTTCAAAATAATAGCAGTGTGTTGAAAAAAGTGAGTACAGCTCCATATCCAGAACATCTAAAGTTACCTGTTAGTACTGTTACTATTAGAAGACGGCTATGTGAAGTCAAGCTATCAGCAAGAAGCCCCCACAAAGTCCCATTGTTGAAAAAAAGACATGTGCTGAAGAGGTTACAGTTCGCCAAAGATCACATTGACTGGCCTAAAGAGAAATGGTGCAATATTTGTGGACTGATGAAAGCAAGATTGTTCTTTTTGGGTCTAGAGGCCGCAGACAGTTTGTCAGGAGATCCCCGAACATTGAATTCAATCCACAGTACACTGTGAAGACAGTGAAGCATGGAGGCACAATCATCATGATATGGGGATGCTTCTCGTACTATGGTGTTGGGTCTATTTATCACATTTCAGCGATCATGGATCAATTTGAGTACATCAGAATACGTAAAGAGGTCACGTTGCCTCTTGCCGAAGAGGAAATGCCCTTGAAATGGGTGTTTCAACAAGACAACGACCCCAAACACACCAGTAACGAGCAGCATCTTGGTTCCAGACCAACAAGATTAACGTTATGGAGTGTCCAGCCCAATCCCCAGACCTTAATCCAAT
>JAQMYL010000036.1:32695739-32722097 GCA_030014365.1 Clarias pachynema
GTGATTTAAATTAAAAGTTATTATATGGATATGGAGCTTTACTCACATTTTTCAACACACTGCTATTATTTTGAACACCACTGTACGTTCTATTTAGTACATTTTATTGTCCTCTGTGGTATGCACATGTTTAATTAGATTCATTTTGACCATTAGGAACTATAGGTCGAAGTGGGTGCTGTGGATTAATTCATCAACACTGCTGCTTTTCTAGTACATATGCTTTTGCTTCAACACTGTTCTGTATTGCATATGTCCAGCTTTACTGCCATTGGATAAATATATATATGCACTGTGCCTCGCTGCTGCGTTGCATGAATGCAGCTTGGCTGGATTGGTGCTTTGCCATATTGCTGCTTCGCATGCACTCTATCTTGTCTGTTTGAGAACTTTTTAGTTTTAAGAGTTGTTTTTTCCTTTCCCTCTCTCTCTCCTATTTTTTATGGTTGTGTGTTTTTATCTTAATGATTTATATCTTCTAATCTTGTAGAGCTGTGAGCTAAAGGTGGTGGCAGTGCGACATGCTGGGGTTGGTTTTCCTTCTTCGTGTGCGTGTTGGTCACCCTTTGTGCTGCTGGTCACAGTGAATGTGATTGGGTGTGTGAGTGTGATTCACGTGTGTTTGGGGTCATTCTAGTAGGGATATTCATCCCCCCTCTTTTCCTAAGTCTGCTTATCCACTGGTAAGCTCCAGCTCTAATTTGATTATGTATTTTAGGAGGTTGTGTATATCATTCTTAGTGTAGCATACACTTGATGATGATGATGATGATGTAGTTGCAACTACTTTTAGCATTGCTATACGTAACTCCTGAACTGTTACATGTGTATGATTGTTTGTGAGAAAATAAACGTGTTTATGTACGAAATCCACGCCTCTTGCATTTTCAGTGAACGTACCTGGGTGCCTTAGTTAAGGTAATAATTAAGGTTGTTCGATTTCCTTGGGTGCAGTCCCCAAGGTGGCGTAATTGGCTACATTGTTAAAATCAGGGGATTGGCAGAATTTGAGCCAGCCCCCTGCACCACGCCACATAATAATAATAATAATTATAATAATAATAATAATAATAATTTAGTGACAAATATATATTTTTTCTAAATTATTATCATTATTACTATAAGTTAAGTAAACCATCATTATATTCTTCATTGTTATTATTATTATTATTACATATCTTCATTGTATATATGTTATATATGTATATCATTGTTATATGATGTAATAAAACTTGGCTGTCATACATCCTATACTAATGAGTCCAGTGCCGTTTTCAACTTGCTTATTAAAGGAATGCTGGAAGTAAACAACTTTCATTTTTATATTTAAATGTAACATCTCAATGAATTCTCCTAAAATAACAAAACCATTCAAAAACTTTTTATTTCAATAGTTTTATTGGCTCACTGTTAGGTTGTTCATCTGGACTTTAGTGATCTTGCTGTTCAGCACAAACCTTTTGCAGTAATTCCTCTTCTATTAACCTTTCAAACACCACATGTTTCATGATTGACCATACTTATTAAATTTGTCATGTTGCCAGTTATATAAATTTTACATCTTAAAATTTTTTCACAGTTGGTTTTTAAGGTAAGTAAGTATTTTAAGACCACTGGATTATACACAATTTGGCTCATATTTTGTTGTTTATAAGAAAATAATACCTGCATGTTCCAAATTTTTTATTTAAAAATTATACATAAATCCTTACCTATCTTAACATCTAAATATTTTAAAAGTAGGCTATTTAAAATATGTTTTTTTTATTATTATTAATTATCTAAATTGAACTCTACAGTGATTAAAAATTGTGTATATTTCTTTTTAAAACTCTGTCATTTGCCCACATCAAGAAAAACAACACTAACTCATGAACGGCTTGCATTTGCATATTGATCACTGATCGGCTGTAACACTTTATGATGCAATAACACACCTGTCACATGTTCAGTACTAGTACAGATTTTTACCTATTGCCCACATGCCCCCTGCTGACTTCTTTTTATTTATTTATTTTTTAATCCCTGTGATCAGTTATTCTGTCTGTTCACCTAAAACCATTCGCGCACATGGATTTAATCATGAAAAACACACTTGAGGGGGTCATGGTGTTGTATGATGTGACTCAATGCAAAGTGGAGTTACTGCAACCACTAAGAAGCAAAGTTATTTATTTCAATTATACTCTACCATAGCATTTTATTAACGATTACAGTGTTTTAATTAAGTACGGCATGGCATTATATTTTTATCCATAAAATAATTTCCTCTTATCATTTCTAATAATGGCTAAAGTCAGCACGTAGGCAATATGCTCATAACGAGAGGGGTTTTTGATTAAACGTGGAGTGCTCTGTAACATGCAGAAGAATATGTTGAACAAATGTTTGGTGATTAAGTGTGAGAGAGAGGGCTAAATAGCTCTGTTCGTTCGTAATAAATCAACCGTAATTACTGCTATGACAGCAACAGGGATCATATCCGAGAGGACTCGTATGTAGACATTTTGGTCACATGACTTAATTCCTACCCATTGTACAGTACTCTGTCATTCCTGCATTCTCCGATAAAAAGAGAGAGGAGGTGGGAGGTGGAATATGATGACTAAATCTTCAGCAGGCTTAATATTTGTATATGTATTTAAACCAAAAAATGTCTCATCATCTATAGAACACTGCTTTATCCTTTAAACAGGGTCATGGAGGGCCTACAGCCTATCACAGGAGACTTAGGGCACGAGGCGGGGTACATCCTGGACAGGGTGCCAATCCATCGCATGGTACACATACTTACGCACATCCTCATGTTCATTCACACGCTATGGGCAATTTGGGAGTGACAATTAACCTAATGGGAATTGAACCCAGAAACCTGGAGGTGCAAGGTGACCGTGCCTACCACTATGCCACTATTTTTTTTTATTATAAATTATGCCAATGTTATTTGTAAATTCTTGTTCTCACACTTCCTCAACCTAAGCTATATCAATCAAATTCTAAAATTAATCACTCTCAATTAGAAATATATGCAAGACTAACCCTAACCCTAACCCTAACCCAGCAATCATATTTTCTAATGAACTTAATTTGGAAACTCAATTTCCAAACATATAAACAAACTTGTAGCTTAATTTTTTTTAAAAAACGCTCCTAGTCTCAACATAAATATTTCCATTAAAACACTTCCTTTTTTTTTTTTCTTTTTTTTCATGTATTTTCTTCTAACACTACGACCCAATCTGCGACACTGGAGTGCATGCCTCTTCCAGCCTGTTGGGTTCAGGGCAGAGGTGAAAGGGCAAAGGTTAACCTGTTCAGATAGGATCACGGACTACAACAAAGGAGAAAGTTGTTAAGAAGTCATGTGATGTGGTACTAATATCCAGCCTCACCTCTGTTCTCCCTTTAGGGAGCGTGAGGATCTGCTGAGCTACCCTGGGGGAAACACTTCAATCCAGACAAGCCTCGAACAGAGCCATTTAGACTTTTTCAGGCGATATGCTCTAAAGGCAAAGGACAAGTAAAGGGAAAGTGCTGCAGAAAAGAGAAATATCATCGTATTTCTGGAGGAAACTTTGCTTCGGCTGTTCCCGCCACAGCGGACTATACGGCTTGGCACAGGTTTTACGCCGGGTTGCCCTTTCCATTTTTTTTCTTCATTATATTTTAGGAGTATAAAGGAGAAATTACAGTAGGACACTGTAAACTAAAACAGCTTTTGTGTTTTTGATCAAATAAAGATCAGAAGTTCGAGAAAGTCATTAAACATACATTTACTAGATTAGAGTCACTTGTGACTAATATTAATCAAGCCAGAATGAGGTGAAGGAAGGTGCTTTTTTTTTTTTTTTTTATAAACGGTTCACAGAAAAGAAAAATGCTGACTCGGGAAGATAACACTTGGAGCTTGTAGCTGCCTTGTGCTCAAATCAGCTCATTTTCCGTGTCGGCACAGGGGACCCACGGTTTGTCTGCGGAAGTAAAAGAATTTGTTGTTTCACCGCCTTTGACTAAGGTCATACCAAATTAACAGCCTATCTTCAGCGTAAAAATAGCATACCATTAATTTTTTTTTTCCTCCTCATAAATCTTAAAGGTTGACCTCATTTTTTTTTTAACGTTAAACTATGTGAAGAAATTAAAGGAGCTGAGGAGAAAAAAGAGAGGGAGAGAGAGAGAGAGAGAGAGAGAAACATTAAAAACAAGCGGTTTGAGCTAATTTTAGCACAGTCTCTATCTGCACTGGTTTCTTATGGGAGTCCATGATCGCTCATCAACACTGCATGCCACGACACCACGAAGGCTTTTAATTATTAAAAGCCAGCGGAAATGTTAATTGAATGCCATTCATCGAGTGCAAACTTTCAAATCGAATTGTTTGGTAAGCAACAGCCAATTTTCAGGTAATGGAAAAAAAAAAAAAAAGCTAGCTAGCCTAAATCCTTTAATTGCAGCTCTGGTGGTTAAAAGGCTTAGCTGTGTCTTAAGAACATGGTCACTATTGCAGTTTAAATAAATCCTAATTATTTCTCGTCAGAGGTTTAAGATTTTTCAGCTCTTGTGCAGCACGACGATAACACTTTTTTTTTTTTTTTTTTGTCTTTCAAACATAATCATTACAAGTGCATTAGATGAGCATTGGGTGTAAGGAGGTTGCAACTTTATTAGCGCATGTCCCCGCTAGTGAAGGGCCTGGCACCAGCAAAAGCAGATTATGTCTCTGAATCAAGCCAGAACTAATGATGAAGTCCCATAACACAGTCAATTATGGCATTTTCATTAGAGCGTCTTTGTGTCTTTTTTTTTTTTTCTGTGTGTTATTTTAATAATACGAAACGCCGAAGTGACAGTAGGCTTACGGAGGATTGGGCGGCAAGGGAATCAGCGTGTAGAGTGCTCGAAGGCTAACTAGAAGATGGGTTTGGAGAAAATCATTAAGGATAATTTTTTTCTCTCTTTTTTTCCCCATTTTATTTTTCTTAAGCAGTAGAAGAAGAAGAAGAAAGCCGGCTGAATCGTGGGCACCACTTACATCACGAGGATATGCTAATCAGCTTGTGAAATGCTGATGAACTTTGGCGTCAGAGCACAGGAGAACGAGCGCTTAAAAGCAATAATAATGCTACGATAATTAAGTGTTTTTATGGTGGAGTTGGACTTATTTCGAGTGGCACTCTGTTATGGACTGCGGCGCTCTCTGTTCGAGATGATTTTTTTTTTTTCCCAGACAGTTAACTTTGACAAAATAAAATAAGATGCAAAAAAAAAAAGTTAGCAAATTGAAAGTTTTGCTTTTCAGATTGTGATGGTCTTAGTATACTAGTAAAAAAAAAAAAAAAACCTTAATGAATAACTTATAACAGGATTAGGGCCACCATAAAAAATATATATTAAATAAAAAATAAATAAATAATTCATAATTCAGACATTAAACATTGAATTCTGACTCTCTTTCCATCGGAATTCTGATGTTTTGTTTCCTTAAAACTGAAAATTTTCCCCCTTTCAAAATTCTAACTTAGAAATAAATAAATAAATAAATGGATGGTTAAATTAAATGAAATTCTTAATTTAACTATAAAGAAAATATTTTGAAAAAAATAGAATAAGCTATACCTTGTTTTTTATTTAATTGTTTGCAACATTATATACGACCCTCCTCATCAAGAATAAAGCCCAGACGATTTTAACTGCTTGATTCACGTAGCTAACTCCAAATACAAATGTACAAAGTAATATAATTTACTTTCATTTTAAAAAATGCAACTTGCACTCAGTAATTGCGAATGCTTTTCTTATTCATTTTCACAAATAAATGATAATAATAAAAAAGATATGTTACTAATAAAGTATAATTCCTTTAAAGCCATTGTTTCTCTCCTAAGGACTGGCAATTGAAGCCAAGCAAACCAGAAGAACAAAAGCAGAAGAACTGAAAGAAAAGGGAAAAAAAGTGAATTAAATAAATAAAAGACCTCCAAACGTTCCATTAATAAAACACACATCTTGGGGCTGGCGACACAGAACGCGAACCTACGGCTCTTTGAAGCCAGCGAGCCTCCTTAACTTAAGCCAGTCCTGGCGCATCTGCAAACCCCGTCCCCTTTCATGTGGTGCGAGCCACAAGCAGCTCCAGCTGCAGCACCATCACGTCACTGTGCATCCTCCCGTCCAGGATTATTTGCATTTCCTGCTCCGTTTGAGCTTCAATCAAAAAATCCCAGGACCACGTACAGAAAGAAAAGACCCCTCTCTGAACCCCCCCCCCCCCCCCTCGTTTCCAGACTCTCCCAATAATACAGCGACTCTGACTCGAACCAGATGAAACTACTCTATTTTTACCTAGGCGTGCCAAGAATAGTCTCAGGGACATCCTGCCCACCGCTTCAGTCAGAAATAAAGACATTCCACTCCTTTAACCATCAAATGCGGCAGATTGCTTGCCTTTGAAAGTGATACTGATGTATCCTTTACTCCCATGTAGATATTTTTCTTAATTCAGTATGAACTGCACCGAAGATCCGGTAGCCAAAAGTAAAGGAAAGACCTACTCTAAATGACTTAACCTTCATAACTTAACCATTGATCGTGAACTTTAGTGATGCCCATCTCTACCACTTGCAGAAAAGTTGTAAGTCAAATAAGGATATTGTGATTAATAATAGGTAGCAGTGGTTGATTGTTTTAGAGCTCTCACTAAAAATCTCAGCCCCCAACTCATCCATCCATCCATCCATCCATCTATAAAGCTAACCCTTTGTATGGTTGCAGGTGGCCTGGAGTCTACCCCAAGAAACCTAGGGCACAAGACTGTGTACACCTTGAATGCGGTGCCACCCTACAGCAAGTCACAAGCATGCACACACACACACACAATCATCCACTCTAATCAATTTGGAAACACCAATCAGCATACAGTGCATGTCTTTGGACTGTAAGAGGAAACCCACCAAGCACTTGGAAAAAAGGAAAACTTTGTGCACATAGGCAAGAGGTGAGATTCAAACTCATACCCCTGGAAGTGGGAGGCAACAAAGCTAACCACTCAGCCACTAAGCTGCCTGAGCCAAATCAGATGCCATAAATGACAGCTTACATTCTGGTACTTTGAGTCCAATGTTTGCACCAACATCCTCATGACTCCTACATGGGGTTTTTCATTAATGTGACTTCCAACATTAAAATGGAGTGAAAGGTTGTTATAATTTTTGCATTTTATTAAATGGCATTTATGTATTAATAATAATAATAATGTGATGTAACAATCATTGCTAAAACATGTCACAACGATTAGAACATAAACATTTAATGTGTATTAGGTTGGATCTAAACTGGTGATTATGGTAAGTTGGATAAAAGATGAAAAAAAAAGAGGCAGAAATGGAGAGAAAAGACCTCACGTTTCAAATCATGTGGCTTAAACCGAGCTGTGTTTTCAATAAAACTTCACACGCTTGCTATTGTTCTCTTTATCTTGCACAGGTATGGAAGCTGGCTGAAGATCACGTGCAGAAGGCTTTCCTGTAATCACCACACCGCCCCTGTAGCCTCCTCCACCTGGGACTGCTCAAAGAGAAAAGACACTCTTTTCAGATTGTTCCAAATCAGCAAGCTTCGCACCGGTGTTAAATCAGAACCAGACGCAGACGACCTGATCCTCATCAACCTCCAGCCCTCTTAATCAGATTAGCAAGACATCAAAGGCAGAGGGGGAAAAAAAGATAAGACAAAGATCAAGGTTTTATGGAAACTTCGCTAACCACCGAAGCCTTTTGCCTGACTGGGTCTGGTAACATTTTGGTTTAAAAGGTAGCATACGATGTTCCTTGACATCAATTTTAATCTTTCGCCCTACTCCAACCTGCTTTGACCCATTTAAGTGAATGTAGTGTTAATGATCAGAGGCTAATCAGATGAAAAACTCGTGATACCTTAAGTTTAGGCATGCTAATCTGTTTTCCAACTCGTTTCTGATGAACACGCATTCGGACCGGATATTGAGATTAATTCATTGCGCTTAATTCTAACCTTTCTATAAGATCAAATGATACAGTGGGTAATTTCTAATTTAAAACCAGAGCTATACCAGCCATTAACTTCCAATCATCATTAAAGACATTTCAGGGCACGCAGCAGCCGGAGGCACGCTTTGAATATATATATAATTTAGTGGCATCTGCAAGAGAAATCTAGGTTTTTACAAGAGGAAATTTAATGTATTATGGTGTAATGACGTTACACTCATGGAATCAAAATTCTTAAATACTACGCCTTATAAAAACATAGCTAACCCTAACACGAGTCTTAAACATGTTCGAATATATTAATCGTATTATTTTAGGATTATCTTCATATGGTGTCTTAGGAGAAAGCTATCTCCAAAACTTTTGAATTTCTAGATTAATATTTAACATCCATGTCCTACAGTATGTTCCTCTCTATGCATCGAGCAGGAGTTTAATTATATATGTAAAAGTAAGCTAGCATTCGAACACAGGTCTGCTCACTTCAAATGTTAGCCTCGATCTTGCCAAAGCAGAAGCTGCAACTTGTAAAGTAACAATGAATATTTTTTTTTAAACTATTGCTTTCAACTTTTTTAAAAATTTCAACTTTAAACTTGTTCTCCTAAAGGAAAATTGCGGCTTGTTTTTGTTTTGTTATCATTGCAGCATTAGCAGACAAATTAGCAATAAAATTAATTTTAGCAGAAGAATGAGTAAAACAAATTATAAGGATAAAAGGAGAAAGTTGTTTTTTATTTCAAAAGAACAATTTCATTTTACATTTCTTTAATTAGTGTACTCCTGTACATATAAAGTATGCGCATGGTAGACAAGTAAATATTAAGTGTAGTGAAGTAAGGCATACACATTGTGTACTCCTGTCAAATATCAAATACATACTAAGTTTAATGAATGTCAAAGTAAAGTATAAATAAAATAATAAAATGAATGAATATTTATGTAAAGTGTATTGTACAAGTATGTTTGACACTTAGTGGAAATTACAAGTAAATTAGTATACTTTACTTCTTTAAACTCTTCTATAGCATAGTGTAATTTCGTACAAGTAAACTGTAAATGTTTCTGACTTTAAGTAAAATTCTACACAAGTAATTTAAAAGAACATTGTGTACTGCTCTAGAGTTAAACCTTGGATATACTTATGTACTTCTCTTCACATGAACTCTGAAGTACAAAATTGTCTACAATTAACTAAGTTTTACTCGACATTTAGTGCTCTTCTTTGCAAGTGAACTATAATTATAGTTATATGTTTATTATATTATAAATATTAGCGCAGCACTGGTACGGTCAGCAGCGTGTTACTATTGTTGATCTCGTTTATTCGAAAGTATGGAACAGTAACTAGCTGGAGACCTGCCTATCTCTCGTCTCCCACGAGCTAGCAACATGTGGTTTAGCGGACAAAAACAAGCAAAACAAAAATACTTCTCGACATCGATACACACGCAACAAATCAAGCTTAACCGAAGACAAACACAACAACTCATTTGCACACAAAAGAAAAAACTAAATCAAATGCATTCACGGTGCGGAGAAGCTTCTTGTAAACAAGGCGACGTGTTAAGATGATACAGCTGGATCCTCAGTCACACGGCACCGATAATCATCTCTCGCACGGCCGTGTTTTTCTCCGCTGCTCACCCGCGCTTCCCAAAACAAGGAGCTTGCTATCAGTCGGACACGCAGCACCAAACACACAAACATAAACACTGAAACAGCGCGAAAGTGTGTTTCCAATGATGGAGATAAACTGACTGAAAGCCAAAGTTCAGCATGTTCACGCGCACTCCTTTGCTAAACGCTAGACGTTCCTGAATGATTAATTATCATACTGGTATGTGGTAGAGGCATCATTAGGAAACTCTGTGGGAATTCTATGGTCACAAATTAGAGTTTAAAAGAGTTTTGCCTGAAAGATTTCCAGAACTTCCAGAGCTTACGGGTGAGTTAAACTTTACAGTGGAATTTCACTTCTGACGTAATGGTTCTTTGAAGTTTTCAAAGATAAAAAAAATCGTCCAGGATCAATATGACCGTCCAACCTTCACATACGTCCTATTAAACGGCTTTGCCTTCATGTAGACATCTTTGTTTAGAGGTGCACTAAAAGGAGAGAGAGAGAAGGACAGCAGGTAAAGGATGAGAGGCATGGTAATGAAGTGGAGGTTAGTCTTAATGAGAGAGCTTCATTGCACAGATCAGCTTTCCAGCCCTTTGGGAAAACACTTTGTAGTCCAGGTAATTACACACTAAACACTCTCTCTATGTAACCTTCACTGCCTGCGTCCATCACACACGTTAAACACCGTTAACACGTTCTGTTGCAAAACATTAACAGTCAAATGAACAAAATTATTTCACTTAATGTGGTAGATGCTTAGGCCATGCTCGAACTGCCAGTCCAAATCTGAATTTTGGCATATGATTGGAATCAGGTTGCTTTTATGTTTCATGCATTTTTGTTGTAAGAAAAAACAAAAAAAATTAAATTGCAAATCCGATTTGAAGCGCATCCAGAAGTAGTTTGAAATCAGATTCACATCGGATTCCTAAAAATAGAAGCTTGGATTAATTGGATTGAATATTTTGAAATAAAGATTTGATTTTTGGAGCATTTTTATACTGTTTAATTGTCAACGTATTAAAATGTAATCAGTTCTCTTGTATAAAAGCTGTTCAAGTCAAGCCGGGACATGATTGTGCAGAATAACAGAGCAGAGTTAGGAGAGTATAAACTCCCTTTATATCTCTATATAATGTCCTGCTACTCTAATGCACTTATCCCAGTCTTTTACTAGTGCTTAGACACCATCAAAATAAAAAAGTTTTCTTGCCTGCTTCACGTCTGAAACACTAGCCTTCCAGGAACTCCTGGACCCAAACATGTGAAAATGGCATGAAGCGAGGTCAGGACTGTACATCCTTACTTTTAATATTTAGTCATAATTTAGTTGACTTGCATGTCGAAGAAATATGCTTTGCTCAATAAAGCATAATAAAATGCAAGATTTAAAAAAAAAAAAAAAAAAAGAAAGTAAAAGGAGTGATCCCACCCCCCTACCCACCCCCCCACCCCCTCCTCCTTCTTTGGGATAGTGTTTATTACTCGCAGATATGTAACTACTAAATCTCTCTGTAAAATCTCAGAGGATTGCTCTTGACCAGTTTTTATTTTCCTTTTAACTTTGATTCGACTTGCCACATATTTGGCAGTCTGGCAGGGGGACTCATAAATTCGGGAGAACATAAATTCGGTCCCAGTTGTTTGGCGTGGTTTTTGTGCTGAGGAGGGGATTAGACAATAGCGCGAGGAAGAGTGGGGAAGAAAGAGCGCCTGGCGCCGTGTGCAGTTCTGACACGAGAGAAAGTGCAGAACAAAGTGTTCTGTGTGAAATGAGAGAAGGGGGGGGGGGGGGAGAAAGAGAAAGATTATCTTAATTATCATTCGGAGGGGGATCGTAGCAGCACCTGTGCATGAATAATATCGTTTATGGCTGCTATGAGATGTGAATTAAGTCCCTTTTCTGAAATGTGAGGTGTTCCCTTTTTTAAGTTTTAGTTTTTAATATACTATGTAACTCTTAAAGAAATGTTATAAGTTATAAGTACACTTATGAGAATCTCTACCACTGTACCGCAATAAATATCTAAAGCCTACTGTAAGACAGCCAACAGTGAGAGAATGTGTGTGTGTGTGTGTGGAGTGTATGGTTTCATCCCGCATTAGCTCAGAAAAGTCCACATGCACGACGCGCCCCGCTTCAATATTGTCTTGATGTGAAAGGCATTTGATGGGATAAAGTTTGAGTGAATGACTCTGCCTTTCTCATGTCACACACAATCACAATCACTTAACCCACGGCCACATCAAAAGATACGCAATCATATTTGCGGAAAGCGGCATGCTAAATGGGAAGCTATTCAAGCAGTTATCTGAGGCGAGCTTGAATAAATGGGGGGAAGAAAAGAAAGAAAAAAAAAACAGATACAGATCAACTCCGACAAAAAAAAAAAAAAAAAAGGCAAATACTTTTTTTTTTCTTGTTTGTGTGTGTTTTTATTGCAGCGCTAACAATGTAATAATCATGCACTTTTTGCAACAGGAGGAGTCTTTGCAATCAGATAACAGAGACAGACCACAGTTCAATAAAGATGCATTATAGAGGTTTTTGTGGTGTTTTAATGAACATCCTGGGAATCTCTGTTTCAAACAACCAAATATTACGGACCTGTCAACTCTGAAAATATTCAGTTTCATAAGATTTGAACTGAACGTACTTTAAAAAAAAAAAAAAAAAAGAATGGAATAATTAATTATGTCAGAGTTAATACTTTTTCAATCTCTAATGGTCGCCAAGTCCAGAAAAAGTTTTAAATACTGGAAGTGCCTAGCCCAAACCCCAAGCGACTCTCTCTCTCCCTCTCACGTTCTCTCTCTCTCTATCTCTCTCGCTCTCTCTAGCCCATTATAGCTTTCAGTCTAACACACTGGTGCTGGTCAACAAGGGACAGCCGCTTGGCCCATAGGCTGCTTTATTTTTCCCCTCCTCTTCTTCGGGTCTCTTTGAAATACGTCAGGCTAAATAGTGAGGATTCCCTGAACGCCCACTTCAGCAAATGCGCAAATGAGTACGCTAACAATCTGCCCCTAACCTACCCCCCAACCCCCCCTCCCCCCCCATACAATACACAAAGCCCTCTCGGGACGTGCAGGGGCAACACGGCTAACCATTGTAACCCTGGCTGGATGGAGCTAATCCTGTAAACTTCACCCCGGATCACGACAACGCAACAATGTCTTTGCAGTGCGACGTTACATAATAAACACGGTACGTGAAAAAGAGTTTTGTGCTTTCCCAGAGCATGGTAGCACAAAGAAATACAAGGTGAGCTACGGGTGAAAGTGAAATGATGAAGGGTTGGGGGAGAGGTGAGAAGGGCAGCCCATGGGAGGACCATAACAAAGACGTGCTCAGAGACAAATGTGATTGCAGCCTCATTCAGCAATGCGAAGAATTCACCCACTGCACAGTGGCCAGGCCGAGCCCACAGGAGCCCAGGAATGGCCCTGTCAAAAGTTCACCAGCATGAGAGCTTTCTTTGTCTGTCCAATTACGGCTAAAGAAGAATACCCTCCTTTCATTAAAGGGGAACACTCGCCCTGAACAATACACACTGAAACGACATTTCCTCCCATAGATCATCGGTTTAATGGCAGCTCCCATTTGCAGCCGGAGGTGCGTATAATTCTGACACTTTGTGGACTTCGAGAAGGTGCAATTCAGTCAAAAGGAGCCAATTTTAATGAATTAGGCACTAAAGTTACAGTATACTATAAATTCTGTTTCAAGGGTTTAGACATTTAGACAGGACAAAGCAATTAAAAAAAGGAATATTTTACTTTTTTTGACATTCACCTGAATGTTCTCCTAAATGAGGAACTCTTTAGTGGTCAATTGTATTTCACTGGGGGTAAAGATCTGAGGTACACAGAGGCTAAATTTCATTATCCATTAAAAAGAGGACGCATGTGTATTTTGCCCCAAGACAAGGTGAGGTAGAAATGCAAACTGTTTGCAAAAGATCTACAGGAAGTGGCCACCTACAGTATGTACCAGCAAACCATCTAAAACGAATGCTTGAATGAGGTGTTTCACCTAACCAGACATACTAGGGGCATTCAAGTCAAAGCAGGACATGTGATGCAATTATTTCATGAGTGAAAACTGATTGACATCAGTGAATTACAAATCAGCGGAGGTGGTTCGGAGTCCTTGACTGATACCTTAACTGATAACTTGTCACCAACTTGCAGGACACATCTGTATGATGGACACCCAATCATTCTCCAATGCCACATTACAGGAACTCGGCTGGGAGTTGCACATCCATCCACAAGCCATTTCCACATGTTAGGGGCTGTGAGTTCCTGGAAGGCCAGCACTTTAAACGTAAGGCAGGCAGTCCAATTATGGCTCTGATGTACTGAGAAAACTTTCTACACTTGATGGTATCCAAGCACTAGTGAAATGCTGGGATAAGTGCATTAGTGTAACAGGAGACTATATAGAGAAATAAAGAGTTTTTCTTCTCATAAATCAAAGTCCTGGTTTGACTCGTATAAAAGCCTGGAGTAGCTAGAAAGTTTAACCAGAAGGGGGTAATCTGTTTTTGCCAACAAACACAAAGTTGGTTGGTAAAGTGAAAGATGATCGTTTAGGGAAAAAAAATGTGGGAGATTTTAAAATGAAAATCTGGCCAGTTATGGTTGAAGCTTCAAGTAGAACAATCCAAATATTTATCCAAATCCACCCAAAATGATTAACTAACGAAACCATTAATAAACCTGACACGCTGGATTTTAAGTGCATGGTATTTTTATTATTTTTTTTTTTTACTTTAAATCTCAGATGGTGTGAGTACAGTACGGAACGCACCACCCAGGAGCTTATTGACTGCCCTGCAAATGATTTTTATCTACGTTTTCTTGTAAGAAAACCAATGATCTGAGGCAAAATCAATGTGTTTGAACAGGTACAAGTAGGCTCGAGTTTAAAGCCTGTGCCACTTGAACCCCTTTAAAGACATAATCAATGTGTTTGCGCAGGTTCCCCGAGAGCTGGCTTTACGCCACATCAATTATTATTTTTTTCATATAGGTACCAGCCTATTGTATATGACTCTACATTATCCTGTCTGGTTCCTCAAGCCAAGAGCTGAATCATTAATGGCTGTATAATACCTCCGAGATCCCTTCTGGTGTCAGATGGTAATTGTAGTTCATTGACCTCAGGACACTAGGAACAATAAGATTAAAGACTCCTAGTAATCCAGAGGAAATCATTTCTTATGAATATTCTGAGGTCGCCCCTAATATGAGATGTTTGAACTTGGCCTTAATTCATTTTCTCTCTCTCTCTCTCTCTCTCTCTCTCTCTCTCTGCTATTTGATTTATATAAAATCTTGCATCACCATAAATTATTCATGTCAATTAGCTTTTCATCTTCTAAGATACAAACTCATGTGATCCCTTTAACAACTATTTATTTCACAGTAAAACAGCCAAGAGATGCCGCAGGGCATATTTCTTAAATAAAAGCCAGAGATCTTTGCATACCTTGCATTTGCATACAGGCTCTAGGGGAAGCGGTGGAGAGAAACCGGGCACAGAGGTTTTGACTGCTCCCACCTCTGACAGGAATACAGCGTTCCTCTGAGTCTTCGCTCCTTACTGTTCTAAACCCAGAGACAAGAAAGTATGTGCAAATTACCAGCGTAGATTCAAAGTGGATTGTTCTGCACAGTCTTGGTTCTTACTGTTCATTGCATACTCTATCTATCTCTGCTGGGGGGGTTTATGTTCTTGTTTTATATGAAATTAACAAGAACTATTAGGAAAGGGTCCAAGTGGAAGTCATTAAGAAAGCTAGAATCCTTAACCGTCCATGGAACCATTAAGGAACTTTTTCCTTTTTTATCTTTTCTGAGAGTGTAATTAACATAAATGAAGAGCTATACCTTTTCCTGACATTTGTAGGAAAATTTGGTAACCCATTGAGGGGCACAGGGACACACACCCAATGATACACTATGTCCAATGAGGCAAAATTGACCATGAGCTCTGGGTGGCATCCTCTTTATCCTCCTTGTCAATCACAGAAAAATTAACCAATCGTTGAACTCTGTCAGCCTATGCACACCGACAATGGCAGATACTGTAGCATTTTCCACTGCCATCATTTTTTAGAAAAACTACAGACATGACATCACTACATAGATACGTTCAGTTCCTGCTTCAGTGTGGATTTGACACAGCTCCACAAGCCCTGGTTTAACCTTGTAATTGGCTTATTGCCTGATTAGAGTTATGCAATTTTGTTTTGCACATACAGTACAGTAAGTTTCCTTAACGCATCTCCGAAATATTCATACACCTTATAATGGTCTCACTAAATTGACATCTTACTCCTGGGAATAGGCTCCTGATTATAATAAATACCTCCCAGTCAGTCATCTGCAAGCTCTAGTCATGTCAACTTCTGAATCAAACCCTTCAGCTAACAAGGTTCAAACTGACTGTCCTTTAAAAAGAGACCTCCTCAGGGCGCACCCGTGTGAGTCAACGTGATGGAGTCAAAGGAAAGACAGAGTAACCAGTGACTAAGCCATCATGGCATCGACTTTAGCCTGACCCTGTTGGTCACTTCCAGCTAGGAAGTCATGCCTGGAACTGTTAGATGAACAGTGATGGGTGAAGGTTAGAAAGAACAATGAGAAGAAATTTTATCTTCAATTTCATTCACTTCCATTTGGATAAAGCTTAATTACACCATAACCCTCAAATCATTATAGTTGTTATCAAGTCCAGTTCTTCTGGAGTATCCTGCCTTTAAGGAAATCCTTCTGTTTGAGATTCCTGTCCAGAAACATGTAAACCCGTAATTGTAAATAATATTACTTTGTGTTCGTAAAAAAGTCTAAAGGGTGCTAATAATTTAAAAGGTTTATTGATTTTCTAATGGTGTTTTAAACGAGTCCTTAAATAGTCTGTCTATGATAGTGACTTTTTAAACTGGAATAATCTGTAGTTCAGTGGGCGATTCAATATAACTGATGTTCGTTTCAAACGCCTTCTCTCCCAGGACTGTTGAATTCTTGACTCCTTTGGTCAGAAGATGTTGGTTAATCTTCTAAAACAGCAAGTTCCTGCTCTAATTCAAATCACATATTTATATTAATCTAATAACTTTCAGATAGTTGATTGCTAGGTGATCATCCAAACATATCTGAAACGTCGACAAAAACAATCTCAGATCTCTCTGTTTTGTATGTCTCTTGTTTCTATGAACATCTAAAACATTTCCAGAACTTTTCTTGGTTCCTTCAGGGTGGGTTTTATGTGGTCAACTGTATCGGTTCATCTTGCAGGCTCCAAACTCTGTTTTTAATGAAGTGAACATAACGCCCACACACACAAGTTTTTTTTTTTTTTTTTTTTTTGAAGATGATTACCAGTGAGCGAACAGAGGGTGGTCTGTGACCCCACAGGAATAGGTAGCTGTATGCACGGATATGTGACAGACGGAAAGACTTGCTTTCCAACTCTTTTCCTATGTATTTCTTCATTAATCATTACTGATCATGATCCACACGTTGACCGAGGACACCCCATATTCTACATACAAGGATAAAAGTGAGGAAGTGAGTAACTAACTAAGGAAATAAATAAATAAATAGATAGATACACCATGTTTATGCAAAAATCAACATTTCACCCATAAGAAAAATACTATGATTAAAAGATTCAGAAATGAAAGTATTTGACATTGGCCAGATCTAAGGCGCCCTACCTTGATGATCATAAAAGGCAAGCGAGGCTGGGCATGCCAAGATTTGAAATGCATCACAGCAGGAAGTCTGAGGATGGTCATGTGGAAAGTCTGTCAGATTTAAATCAGCTAGGAAAAAAAAAAAACATATATATATATATATTTTTTATTAGTAGCAGTAGTATTTCGATTTTATAAAATTTTTTTTACTAAAACATAGAAACATAGACGTGTAGGTTTTTCTTCTAATTTTTAAGACATTAAATGAGTTTTTAGTACACATCACAACACACACACACACACACACCAGATCAAGGTTTTTTAAATAAATTTTTTAAATAAGGCCCAGTTACAAAATAAAATCCCTTTTCTGTTACAAAAGTGTGGATGAGCCACTAACATGATGTCATAGTGCCAGCGATCACCTTTTCATTCTTTACTATTAATACTTCTAAAATGATGAAACAATTTGAAGTGGTTTCCTTTAAAAGTTGTCAATGTTCCACATTAATAGTGTTGACTAACACAATTGGACTCAGAACAGACAGAGACTTGAAACGAAGAATAAACATGTTTTTTTTTCTTTCTTTTTTTTGTCATAACTATTCTTGTCACATAACACCCCTCTCAGTTCCCAGCAAAGGATCAGCTGCTTAGTCTTAGTGTTCCATGCCTTTTTCCTCCTCCTTTTCTAAGTTCAATGGTTTGTTTGTTAGCACAGTCTTTTTATCTATTGCTGTTAGTACTTAATCAAATTGCGAAACATGGTTATCACATGTTCTTATGTCTTGGACAATATTTCTTGCTTTTTGTGCATATCTACAGGGGGCATTCAAGTCAAACCGGGATTTGTGATGAAATGAATAAAGGCGTAAAACCAGTGGACATTTACTGAAGACTGCAAGCACAGTACTGTGAAATCATTCACCAACACCATTTGCACATTACAGAAACTTGACTAGGAGTTGTTGCAATGGGAGGGTACCACCTCGCTCCAAGCCATTTCAAAATGTTTAAGGCATTAAAGGAGTTCCTGGGAGGCCAATGTTTAGGATATGAAGCAGGCAGTTCCGATCATCGATCTGGTGTACTGAGAAAACCTTCTATCTTGATGGTATCCAAGCACTAGTAAAACGCTTGGATTAAAGCATTAGTGTATCAGGGATTATATAAAGAAATAAAGGGAGTTTTTACCCTCATTGACTTGAACGCCGCTTGTACTTATTTTTTTTTTTTAGAATACTTATTTCGCTATTACTCGTCCATTATTTTTATTAAAAACTTTATGCACTAGTAACGCATTTCATCATACTTTTGCTTCAAGACATCACGTCCTTAATCCAGACCAGAGATCTATAAAAGTCTTTAAAAACTCTTTCCTTACTTGATGAGCTGCCTTCAGTTAAATCATTTACATAAACTCATGACTGGCCGCAAGACAGGATCTGCTACAGAAGCCTTCGTAGTTCATGTTTAAAAAAAAAAAATATATAATAAAAAATAAAGATGAAACATGGTCGTTTTGTTTCATACAATCGGTTTTGAGTGCTCAGATTGATCCGCGGAGTTGCTCTACAGGGCCCAGTTGATCAACTTTGCTCTAGATTTTTATAACTAAAGCCTCGATTTTAATTGAATCTCAACAGGAAGAGAGGTCATACGCATAAAGTTAGAAATTAATATTTCTATCCTTTTTCCATTTGTCAAATTGAGTAGAGACAAAACACCAGTGTGAATGTTTTATCCATGAATGGTAGCAAAGCTTAAATCACTGGGTGGAATTAGAAACCATGGAAATCAAAAATATTGAACAATGCCTGAGAGAAAACAATTAAGACAAGCTGATCCAGAATTAACACAAAGCAGGTGAACACAGTAAAGTAGCAAAGCAATGGAGATAGAGCTAGAGTTGAAACTGACAACATCAATAACGTTGCATTCATCAATTAATTTAATAATAATATTTGTTAAACAAGTACGCAAATAAGTTTAGCGTAACCATAGACTGTATAAGAACTGGACAAACCCTCCACGACATCAACCATACAGTAGGTTTTCTGAAAAGCAGGTTCGAAGCTCAACTCTGCTCATCGCCATCTTGGCACGAGCTGACCATGCCTAAACCCCGGATTAATCCATAAATGGGCTTAAACAGAACCAGCTCTAACACCACATGACATTTCATCCGACATCCACAGTCTATCAGAACAAAAGAGGGAATCTTCTAACGCATCGGGAAAGTGTTCAACATTTTACTAGAAAAGTGCCGCAAAGTCATCCTCATTATGAGCATCATTGTATACCTGCTTCCAGACTTCTGGGTTGTCCTCAGTATTATGTTATTACTGTTAGGTTACTCAGGAGACGGCACGGTGGCTTAGTGGTTAGCATCGTCGTCTTGCACCTCCAGGGTCCGGGTTTGATTCCCGCCTCAGGGTCTGTGTGCATGAAGTTTGTATGTCTGACCCATGCTTGCTGGGTTTCCTCCGGGTTTCCTCCCACAGTCCAAAGACATTTAGCTTAGGCTAATTGGCGTTCCCGAGTTGCTCGTGATGTGTTAATGTGCAATGCATTGGCACCCTGTCCAGGGTGTTCCCCGCCTCGCCGTCTTCTGGGATATGCTCCAGGCACCCTGCGACCCTGTATACAGAATAAAGCGGTATAGATGATGAGTGAGATTAGTGAGGAGGAAAGAGTGCGTTTTGCAATGCCACACTATTCTTGGCTTTTATAAAGAACTTGACCAAGCAATTACTGGGTGAATTTCCATAACCGACTCTCCTTTAAAAAAAAAAGAAGGAAAAAAACGGCCTGTACATAAACTATGCATATAATTATGCTAGCGGATAAGTTAGTAATTGAGCCTTTAAACCTTTTCTTTTCCCCCTCTCTGAGAACATTTCACACTTTTTTTCGATGCTATTTTACCGCTCTTTGAATAACCAGAGTGCTTGTGAATGAACGAGCCTGAATACCAAGTCTTTGATAAGGTATTAAAGAAAGCAGGAAAGTAGAATTCGCTTAGATTAATGTTTGAACGCAAAGAAATGAACAATTGCCATAGACACTTGTTCTTTTTTTTTTTTTTTTTTAGTCTGGAAATGAGCAGAGTCAAGAGTCCTTTGGCTTGGCGAGGGCTGACCCTTAGTGCTGATCATTAAGAGAGAGATAGTAGTTCTAATTATGGTCAGGGAAGAAGCACACAAAGACTTGAAATCGGTATCACACGAATTAGTCTAAGAGAGACTTTTATGGCAGGTCTATTAATACAACACATGTGATATTAGGTCAAAGACCTACATACTTAAATCCTGAACATTAATAGTATGCGGCCCTTACGTAAAGCGAGAGAGTCGTGCACGGCTGCACGAGGCTTCACTGAAGGTGTTATTAGTAGCTTTTTTTTTTTTTTTTTTTTTCTTTGCATGCACAACATAAGACATTAAAACATTATTTGCAGTTTTGGAGCTTAATGAGATCGCTAATGTGATTCTGTGATGGGGTAGTGGTTTATGCCTGGGGCTGGACACTGCTCTCAGACACACGCAGACACGCACGCTTTCTTTCTCCGTACCAAAATACACACTCTTCCAGGCTATGCCAGTGCTGTCAGTGCAGTGGCACTTCAACTTCAAATAACTTTATAACTGTATCTATTTATATAAACCTATAATTGCTTCTGTAGTGCGAGGAGTGTGTTTATTTGACTGAAAATATTCCCTTACAATCGCCTTGTACGTGGTACGCATGGAGATTAAAATAATGCATGAAATATGTAAAGTAAAAAAAAAATGTATGTACACAATATATAAGGAATGAAATGCAATGCAGCTACAGTATAGGAAAATGATTCATGATGGGGTAGTGTGATTTTGATTTCTAATTATTTTCCAATAACAGCCCTTTCTGATATGTTTTCTCCTCTTATATCATTGTGTATCAGTTTAAAATTAGATTTAATCTTGTGGATCACTTTAATACCTGCTATCATGTATATTATAGCAGCTATAAACAGTTGTTCCATCACCATCGCCTTTGTATTTCTCTCTCTTTCTCTTAAATTTATTTGAAGGGGGGAAAAAAACCTCATGTCAAGAAATTAGAAATTTCTCCATTCTGAAGACTGACACTGGAGACTCCTTCCATGAAAATCTCATCGATGACATGTTTCTCTTTCTTAAAATGCAACAATAATTCATCAATTTATTATTAATCATAGATTATGTAGCTCGTCCATCACATAAAGCACTATGAACGAGCGGCACGGTGGAACGAAGCAGATAATAGAAGATCCAAAGCTTAGGCTCGTACAGTGTAATAAAAGAGCTCCGTTTATATGCATGGATTGTTTCTCATACCATAGCTCTGTTTATTGTTCAGCTCCTTCATTTCTTATACAATGTTAAGACCTGTAATTACCGTTAAGAGCATTAAGGAGTGATCTTAAGTATAATTTGCGGTTCGTGAACTGTTTTTAAAAATTACACTTAATATAATTAAGTTCTGTCATTAGGCCTAATCCCTACAGGCTACGTGTGAATGCTCGCTTTACAAAAAAAAAAAAAAAAAAAAAAAAAATTATATATAGAGAGCTGCGGGGGAAAAATTACATAGGTTTCTGTCCTTGGGAAAGGTTCGAGTTCTGCACAATGCTTCCTTCTGCGGTAATTATCTGTTCTTTGAATGGGAGTAGCAACAGTGTTAAGTCCATTAAAACCTGAGAAACTGCCTCCGTGCATAATCTCACACACACACACACACACACACACACACTTACATTTATATATATATGCGCAACAGAACTGGCAAGAATCCCTGTACAATACTCTAAAGGGTTAATTTTTGTCAGGCTAGTATCATACCATGATGATGCCAACTAAGAATTAAAGTGTGCCTTAAGTCAGACTGAAAAAACCTTAAGCACTCTGGATTTAAGACATTCCATGATAACTAAATGTATTTGGGCCTTCAATAAATATTTTAAATGGTTAGCTTTTAAACATTGTGATGTAGAGTAAGAGGTGGTAACAGTAACTCACGCCAGGCTGCATGACTACGTTACACCTCCCAGTTGTTGATTTTTATTTTATGTGTTTATTTATTATATATTGATGGTGCTCCATATTTTGTTCCCATGTCATTTAACATTGAACATTGCAAAATTCACTTGTTGTCACTTTTAGACATTTAGATGCCTCACATCTAATGTGAGGGGAAAGAATTCCATCTTGTTGGTCCTTCCCCCTAATGTGACCTCATATATACAGTAAATACATATATACAGTGTGTGTGTGTGTGTGTGTGTGTGTGTGTGTATATATATATATATATATATAAACAAAACAATCGAAAGAGAAAGGAAAAGGAGGGTTGTGGTGAAAAAAAACACCATATATGTCAGTTCTTCTGTTCTGTGCAGGAGTGTGCCTCAGCTGTGTTTTTTTCTTTTTTCACCATAACCCTCCTTTTCCTTTCTGTCTCTCGATTTATTTTTTTTGTTGGCATCCATAATTACCTAATTCCATATGCATTATTTCATACAGTAGGTTTGAAATCCCCAGGGGTGGTGTAGTGGTTAGCACTGTCGCCTTGCACCTCCAGGGTCCGGGTTCGATTCCCGGCCAGGCTCGATTCCCGTCTCATGGAGTTTGCACGTTCTCCCCGTGCTTGGTGGGTTTCCTCCGGGTACTCCGGTTTCCTCCCACAGTCCAAAAGCATGTAGGTTTGGTTAATTGCCGTTCCCAAATTGCCCGTAGTGTGTATGTGTGTGCCCTGTGATGGATTGACACCCTGTCCAGGGTGTACCCTGCCTCGTGCCCTAAGTCTCCTGGGATAGGCTCCAGGTCCCCGCGATCCTGAATACAGGAAAAAGTGGTATAGAAGATGATTGAGAGTGAGAAAGTGAAATCCCCAGTAATGTTGTAGAATGCAGAAAATAAATCACTAAACAAAAACAAAGAAATTTGCATGTAATCCCTTGCACGTAAAACTTTTGAGCGTGTGTGTCAGTTATGCTGTTCTCTGCAGGGGCGTGGGTCAGCAATAACTCATTTACATAGACACTGAAATGGCACATTTGGAGGGAGAGTGAATTTAAGCACGGCTCTAAGGCCTGGGTTAAATTGTTAAAGAAATAGTAAATAAGCCTTTTAAACATGGATCAGAATGTTGTAAGTTCAAATCCCAGCACTGCTGAGTTGTATAAGTGAAAGGAATGTACTTTTATTTCTATACATTAACATGAAGTAGAGGTTATAAACTTCTAAGACTAATGACGTCAACAATTAATGTCTGTGTGTTTTTATTTAGTATGACGTAAAGTCAGCTTTAGCTAGCAAGGACATCTTTTAATCATTTGTTAAACCATCTCTCATCTTTACACAAGACAAACTCTTCAGGGAAAGTTCCCCTAAACTTGAAGTCTGATACTACACGTACACATATACACCGTCATGAACTTGTGCTTGCGAGCTGATTATGCGCATCATAAGCGTCCTGACGTACAGTAGGAAGTGTACGCGAGTGGAGGAATGTGTGGGGTGTGTGTCGTGGTGTCAGTGTATCCGTGTTAGCTGAGGTAATGAGACCTGAGCGTCCCGGTGGTATGGAGAAGGGGGAGGGAATGCGTGTCAGGATAACTGACCGCTAATGTAAGCAGATATGATTATACCTCCACTGACACACTGCTGAGCGCTCACAATTACACTCCCCTGGAAACGCATAATGACTGATGTTCCTGCTCCCCAGCTGGGGCCCTACAGTCATAGTCATGATCAGGCATTCTAATCAGCCTTCAGCTCCGGTGCACTCACACTCACACACTCGCACTCACACACACACACACACGTACACCTACTGCGCATTCAAATCTGTGTTTGTGCATAAGAAAGAAAAAAAAACGTACTAGCTAAACATATAATCACCTAGCTACGGTAAATGTTATGCCAAAGTTAAAACACATTTAATTTCTGTGCATGTGTGCGTGTGTGTGTGTGTATGAAGGAGAGAGGGAGAGCGCGATAGAGCTTGTAGGTGATGAGACAAGGTGAGTATGACCTTATTAGCTAACAAAAGCAGAGCACGGAGAGGAAATCTTTATTTTTAGCATTTACGTTGAACTACTTGCATGGTGTAATGAGATTATCTTTGACTCCACACCTGCTATTATCACTGTCGTCCTTGTCAAAAGAGAAAACCGGGTTCTCACTGAGCTCACCTGGAGAAATGAGGCTAATAAGGCAATGATGTACTGGAAGACTAATCGCAGATTAAGCTCAGAATATATTAGACGATATGAAATGATACACAGCAGGTGTAGTTGAGCTCCTGTGTTTTTTTTGTTTTTTTTTACACAACCCTTCTTTTTCTTTTCTGTCTCTCGCTTTTTCCTTTGCATCAACACCTGGTTTTTCTAACCAGCACATTTTTTTGTATAAAAAAAAAATACATTAAAAAAAAGGTAATTCGATTAGGAAATTTGAGTACACAGGTTACTAATTGTGATGGCAACGTGTAACGTGTTCATTAGAAACAGGACACCAGTGTGGACAATTCTGTGAATGTTTTATCCATGAATGGTAGCACAGCTCAAATCACAGGGTGGTAAAGATAATCAAAAGTAGGCAAACATGCAAGAGTCCAAATCAGATGAACATGATGAGCGTGTACGTGTTTGTATGTGTGTGTGTGTGCCCTGCAATGCATTGGCACCCAATCCAGGGTGTATCCGCCTTAAGCCCTAAGTCTCCTGGGATAGACTTCAGGACCCCCGTGACCCTGTATACAGGATAAAGCGGTATACATGATGAGTGAGTGAACTGTGGACTCTCCGAGCTCAGATGACTCCGTCTAAACTCCGTTTATCCATAAATGAGCAAATGGATGGAACAAAAGGAGGCTGGCTGTTGCTTGGACCGTGCCTACTTACCTTCAATTTCATCAAGCGAGCCAGCTTAACTTTAGCTTAGCTAAAATGCTAAGGTGGCTAACGTTAATTTTCATTTGATTGAACTCCGTCATTCACACCCTCCACGCTGCCCCATGTCAATTCCTGCATTTTTCATGATCTGTTAAACTACAATCCAGTTACCTGGTTAGCTTAAGTGATGCACAGCAGTCAGCTAGCGGTTTAACACTACAATCATCCATGCCCCAATTATACATAATTCTATAGTTTAATGTATGATTAATTAATGAGTTGTATAAAAAAAAAATCACCCCCATACAGTTGTCACAAAATAGAAAATCTAGCTTTTGTAAATTCGCACATGTTAACATGGGACTCTTTTTTGGAACCAGTGGTCATCCAAGGAACTACACACTTTGGCACTGGAGTTTGGAGTGGAGTTTAGTTTTTCCAAGCATTCATTTTGGACTAAAAACGTTAATGAATGTATATCCATTTGTTTTTTTTTGTTTTTTTACCACTTATCTCATGTAGGGTGGTGGGAGGAGCCTGGAGCTTATACCCGTGCACAAGACGGGGTACATTCTGAATGAAGTACAAACCCATCAGAGGGTACAAGCACACATACTCACACCAATCAGGCATAAAAAAATTTTGGAACTGTATGAGAAAAAAACCAGAGTACCCTGAGGAAACCCACCAAGCGTGGGGAGAACATGAAACTCCCACCCAAGGATGTTCGGGGTGACAGTGTAACGCCACCACACAGTCATAAGGAAGTCTCAAATTCCATTTTTTTAAATTCTGTAAGTCCACATTAGATGTAATGGATTGGGATGAATTATGATGTGCACAAAAGATCAATCAAGAATCCATCATGGTGGTGGTCATGTGTTACGTGTAAGTTGCATTTTTGGTGTATACTGTAGCAACTAGTAATCAAAATATACTAAAAAACAATCTCAGCTTACTGACTATATGTGCAGTGATGCTGTGTTTGATGTAATCCTTTGATGAATTCCATCAAGGTCTCCTCAGCACCGAGTTCAGCAAGTGTCATCAAATCCACATGCCAGTTCTACTTTTACACAA